>CM060957.1:49838784-49978784 GCA_030765055.1 Mantis religiosa
GTCAGGAAGCCAATTTGATAATTCTCCTAATCTAAGTTTTGTTCCAAAAGATTTGGTGAATAATGCCAATATGGGCAGCGAGCATTTCCCAATCTTAATTAATTTTGGAACACAGAAGATTAAAGTAACAGCTGAATTTCATAAAACAAGAAATAAAACCATGAGCTGGAATTTATTTGATTCTCAAGTCCATGAGAATTTAAATAACATACAGAATATCAAGGATTAACAAATATTAAATATTAATATTTAATATTCTATAATGTGATATATAATTTTTAGGTACAAATTATCCCTCATTATCAGAAGTAAACTTAACAAACTTAAACTTCCTAGATGGCTTAGTAAACAATGCAAAATGCTGTTCTTCAAAGAAAAAATTAAGAAATTTATTAAAACAAAAACTTTAGAAATAAAAAAAAAACAGACAGAAAAAGCTAAGAAGATATTATTAGATTCCAAGTGAAGTAATGGGTTTATTTTCTGTAATTCCCAACACTACAAACTGGACCCAAATATGGAAAGATGTAATATATTTTGCAAAACCCACAGAAAATAATTTTACTTTCATTAATGACAACAGTGAAATGCAGTTAAGTTTTTATAACGAGTTGGACCAGATTTTGTGTCACCTTAGTACATGTTGGAATTGGATATTAAAAAAAAATAAGAAACAACAGGTGGGAAAATATGATTTAGATAAGATATGAAATTAAATGGGAAACATGCATTATTCAGAAACACAAAAATAATTATCCTGGTCCTGATGAAATAGCCTATCATATGATCAAACATCTAGGCATTAATGGATTAAATTTAATTAGGAATTGTTACAATTACATATTAAATTCTGGAGAAATACCGCAGATATGAGAAAAGTTTTACATCGTAATTCTAAAACTCGAGAAAAAACCCAAGGGACTATAGAAACTACAGACCTGTTGCACTTTCTAGTGTCCTAAGGAGGATTTTTGAGAAAATATTAACTAACAGAATTATTTTCTACTTGGAAAGGTATGGAATTTGGCCTAAAATACATTATGGCTTCAGGAAAAATATAGCACTATCAACAGTCTAGCCATTATAACAACAGAAATTCACAATAACTTCATGGAAAATATATATCTCTTAGCTACAAGCCTGGATTGTAATTCTACATATGACTCAGTATAAATTAATAACCTAACAACAATATTAAAATAAATCACCAATGCTGTCAAAATAAGGAGATTTATAATATATCCGTTATCAAATAGAGTAATATCATTACACCCAAAATACCACACAGACCAGGTTAGACGAGCAAATATTGGTCTTCCATAAGGATCATCTTTAAGCGCTATATTATATGTGATGTACACCATGTCTATTTCTTCCAAACTTAACTCTACAATTAAAGCATTCGCCTTTCCATATGATTTACTGTTGTACTCAATATGTCCCAATGATAAACTGGACTCCAAAATTTAAGAATTTGAAAGTAATATTAAGAAAATTATAGAAGTTATAGAGAATTTAGGAATTAGTGAAAGTAAGTAATTGGATGATTTTTAAGAATGGAAGAGCCATACAAAATAAAACTCTGAACATTGGAAACCAATAAATTATTTATTAAACTAATCTGAAAATTTTGGTTGTATATTTTGACCTTAAATTATCATGGAAACAGCATTTAAATAATAAACTATAAAATATATCATAAGTATTCAAATATGTATCTAGTAAGAAATGGGAAGCACATATCTCTACATTAAAATCCTCCTTAATAATCTTGTGAATTCGAGACCGGAATATGGTTTAATTTTGTTAGTGGAAAATACAACAAAAAGCCATGTTAAAATTGGAGTTCACGATTTATAAAATTCTCAAGATATGTTTAGGAATAATGTTTAGGAATCTATCAAAAATATTAATATTTCAAGAATTTAATTTTGAATTAAATTTAAGGGTGAGTCGATTAATGGCACTAAACAACACTTACTTTTATATTTCTCGGAATATGTTTCGGAGGCTACTTTTCTCCATTGTCAACCGGACATCGACTGGTTCTCAGTGAAGTAGCTAGCGATAATTTACTCTGGTCTCCTCTGGTGGCGTTTCGAGGAACTTGCTGAACAAACAATTTAAGGGGATGTCGAAATTGAATACTTTGTTAGTATTTTTTGAGATGAATATTTTGTTCCCATGTGGACATTTCTTGTTTTCCTGTTATGTGTTTAAGTAGTTTTGGTTCTGGATTTATGCTGTGGTTTCTTTTTTCAATAAAAACGCGTTGCAACTGCTGATTTTTCTAATTGTTTGTATTTTATGTTCCTAAAGTTTCCCTTTGATCTTGATTCTAAATTTCTTTTGGTTTATCAAATACAGATTTAACTACAGTCACAGAATTCAATTTGGTATGTACCAGATCTTTTGTTAAATGGAATGGTATTTTTGATGTTTGAGCATATTAGGTTTTTTTAAGGAGTAAGGGTTGACTGTTGCTAGTTGAATGTTTTGTTTTTTGGAGAACGTTTTGAATCCATCAAAGGCCCATAAAATTAAAAAGGTCTTCAAAAGTCTTCAAAAAGTCTTCAAAAAGGTCACGCTAACGAGGTGGACGTGATGGCGATGAAAAGCATCCTGTTCATTTGATGGCCTTCCAACATTTGTACTTCCTGTAGCCATTGATTTCGTCTTGATCAATTTTGTTTACTCTACTGTCATCTTTTTAACATAAATCATACCGCAGTTTTATAATTTTTATTTTATTTTCGGTGTTAAATGCTTACTCTATCTTGTAGTACCTCAGAAATAACCTTGACACTCTGATAAGTTTATATCCTTATTTTTGAATTATATTTTGACGAATTGATATATTACTCCCAAATATTTAAGCCTCTGATTTCTAATTTGCGTTCTTATTTTTTATACGCTTGCACTAGTAGACTTATTATTCCTAAATATTTCTTTGGAGATAAAGCACTGTGACATGATTGTATGATTTCTTTTGAGCAGCTTCGCTTTGGTGCAAAGGTTGGGTAACTCCGCTGGTTGGAACCTGGAATCCTTCATTATTCAGGATTTTCCTTTGTGCACAGTATTCTGTGTTAGAAGAAACATGTCAAACCATACGCACATAGTGAATATACTGTAAACCATTTTCCATTCAAATACTAATGAATAGCATTTTTGAGCTGTACAATCCATTCTTTAATAGATTACAAGTTGCGATGTGATACTCGTGACTAAATGAAACCATTGAGTATAAAAAATAAACGTGATGAGGCATGGCTGTCTTGTTTGATAGTTATAAAATGCTGTTGGCATCGATCCTTTTCTGCAATGAAAAGCTTTTTACACCAGCCGTGTGTAGGCCTAATTCTGGACAGGTGGATTCAAACTGAAAAATTCAATGCCATAGCTGGGATTTGAACATGGATATCCCGGTCTCCGTGCGGGTAATCTAACCATTGAGTTACCATGACCAACGTGCCAGTATGACATTAATTCTCCAGTGACTCACATTATCCCATAAACCAGTAGGAAATTCTTATATACACATGAGACAACTCCTTAATGGCGACTTACAATACCTAAGTACTTTAAACTCCAGGCTTTATAGTCCAACCACTATTACCTCTATTAACGGAAATTAAATTGTTCTTTCCCAACAGCCATGTGTAACCAAATTCTGGACAAATTTATGGCTATGGCATTGCATTTTTCAGTCTGACTCAACCTGTTTAGAATTTATGCTGCTTATTTCCATCTCTAAATATATACAAGCGGTGCACTAACATTATCAGTTCAGAGTAATGATAGGAAGCATAATCAACTAGAGAGAGAAGGGGAGGAGGAGAAAAGCTTGAGTGAACCCATAAACCAGAACAGACCTAAGGAAATTCGAGTAGCACTAATTACCCTGCTATATTTTCAACAGTTATAAAACTCTGACTTCAAAGCAGAGGACAAGTAAACTGCTCATGGACATTGTGTTGCACTTTCAAAGGCTTATCCGTTAAAGGTGGACAAGTTCGGCTTTTATGAAGCTTACAACAGGTTTGAGGCAAGCAGAGGATTATCATTTCAGCAGCAAACATGTCCAAACTAGCAGTCGCTTGCAACCAATCATGTGGGGAGTCTAATGGAAGTACATGGCAACAATTACTCCATCCTTTTAGAGCCAATTAGAGGGTGTCCTCCAGACCTGTTCAGCATTCTTAACCGTCTCTTCTTATCTGCAGTTTGTCAGGTGACGTATGCACCGCCCAGGGTGGAACTTTCCAAGGAAGGCCTCAAGACCTATGGGAGAGAATTCCTGACGTTCTTTACTTCATGTCCCAGGAGCTTTTAGACGTTTGGTGGACCTTTGTTGTTGAATAGATACTGACGTGTTAGAAAATAAAAGCGAAGGCCATGTTTCCATAGAAGTTTAATGCACCTGGATGTAATCATTAAAAAACTTGGCATTCATTTTCATTATCAACTTGATACAACCCTATATTTATTCCACATTTCCATTTTTCTGGTTCATAATAGCAATTTATGCAAATAGTGGATGTTACTGTAATTATGGCAAGAATGAATTTGATTAGTGTGACTATTTTAGGATTAGGGTTACTACGGAGGGAATTCGACACCGAAATATGTGGTTTATTGTACCTAAGCTGCAAATGGGGCACCCCGGGAGGAAGTATAAGCCAAGAGGAGACAGAGGGTGGCCGTTTCAAGAATCCGCGACAGTACAGAGGGCAGCGTCAATACACTTTATCATTTGTAAACTCCCCAGCAGGTCACAATTGGCATCCCACCCTACCGTGGTCCGCAAACGGCCCCAATATAAAGGGTTTGGAGACCGGAGATGGTTCCTTTGGAGGAGGAAGCTTAACCAAGAGCATATCATCCTGCCTTGCAACGCCCAGACGCCCACCGACGCTGCTACCCTGAAAGAGACCATCAATTGCAGATGTGAAACGATAATGGAGACGAAATGGAGGGACAGAAAATTCGGGGAATGTAATTGACCTCCCAGCATTCGCCTGGCTACCCGAGAAAGCCCTGAAAAACACCACACGGTCACGGGAATGGAACCCGGACTTCCTGATTTTGGGACACAGCAAAACCGCCAAGCCATCCCGCTCGGTTAGGACTAGGTACTAATAGTTTGTTATCTAATTTTTGGTATTATTTCACAAAAGAATGTGATTAGTTATGCTTCTAAAAGTTCAAGTATATGTATGTTTAAGGTGGGGCACTTAAGATTACATGACTTCTGCCTAAATAGGTATCTCCCGGATTCAAGCCAGGAGAGAGGTTCGAGGACGTTTCAGGCGTCACTCATGAACTTTGGCTATAGAGAATATTCATGAAAGTTGGAGATAAGGGATTCAACTGCCAACCAGAGTAAGGTATCTTCCAAATCTGTTCAAGTCTCAAACTTTAGCCTGCATAAGTGTAATATTGTTCATAATTTTGTCGCGGACCCATTATTTAGGATAGGCGGCGACGCGCATAAACAGATAGTCCAAGGCAGGGATATTACGCCTGCAGATAAATATAGTGCGGAGATAAAAGGCTTGCCGACACAGATAACTTGAGACGTCCGGAACATTCCTGTTTCGTCTAGTGGTAGAACAATCCATCTCTTTTTGGTTACAGAACAGTCTGGAATCCTGGATGGTCGTGTATAAAAAGATGCCGTTTATAGTTTATCGAGTCAGTCGTAAAGAGGAGTAGTAAACAGTTGTAGAGTGTTGTAACGAGAGCTGATGTTGTAAACAGATGAAATCAGAACGCTGTTTGTTGTGGTCATCGACCTTGGTAGATTGTGATTGTGTATGTGACGTAATGCTGCTGCTATGAGTGTATTTCTATTTGGAATTTCTGCACTTTGGACTTTTAATTCTACGAGCCCACAAAGTCACAAAACTTAAAGTTAAACTTTAACGTCCACTTTTGCTTCCACTTCCACCTGGTCATAGTAGGTAGAGAAAGGATTTTATTGCACCAAATATCTGATTTCTGGACTACATTAGAATCACATTCGCTGAGATCCCCTTAATACCACCCCAAAATATTTTCTGCAAAATAAACCCTTTCTCTTAGCATTTGTAGGAACAATTGGTGGATAATGTTGGTCATGTCAGAGCAACACATATGGACAGGAACTCAAATGGAATAATGCAATTCTGCACCACGTCTAGGCGACATTTGTGACAGTATCTCGGTGTTTGGATGCTGCTGTTGCTGTTGCTGTGTCTTGTCCTGGGTGATGGAGCTGATGTTCCGGGTCATGAAGTCGTCTCAATCTGAGCTTTTACTCAGATGCAGCATCTCAGATTGAGTAATTCCTCTAGATGTTGCTCACAGATGCTACAGTCGAAGCATGAAAACCTCTTACCTCGGGTGTAGTCTCGGACGAAATTTGATGGAACTAACTTAAATAAAATGAAGGAATTGCTCAAATTTTTGTTAAATATTCCAAATTTTTAGTTCTGTATGAGAATTAATAAAATGTGTTGTAACATAAATTAATAAATAACTTCAGATGTCGCCGTTTCCTTTACAATATTAAATAAAACATTTTTATAACTTTTTACAATAAAACTTGAAACCGTGCTCCCTCACGTCTATCTTCTCTAGCGTTCACACTGAGAATTTTTTGCTTCCTTAGTCCACGACGTTTCTATACACAATGACGTTAACTCTAGCAAATTTATAATTATTCTTTTGGCCGTTGCTATTGCAATTCAATAATTTTTTCATTGCTTCATATCATCTTCAATGACCCACTTTTCATTAAGGTAATTTACAGATATTAGGTAATTTACAGGTTTTCATTGAATCACAGTTTAAGCAACTTAACACTCAAATAACATTTCTTCATAAGTTTAGATATCTATTATCGTCGTTAAACACGTTAACATTTTCCTTCTTTTACTATCTACTCAATTACAAGTTTAGCTTAAACTGTTTCTCGTTCACTTTATACTAAAGCATTTAATAATTTCCGATGAATTCTTTTCTTAAACTTAAAATAACAACATTGAAATATTAACAATGCTTAGCGGTTCTGAATTAAAATTAATGGCCATATATAGGATATTTTAGGTACAACACACTCAACAAAAACTCAGGGCAATGTTCATTATTGTACGAGTTCAACATGCTCGTACTGTAATGTCCAGGTCTTTTAAATTCTTTTTAGTGTTTTAGTCATACAGAAGTTAAATTTATAAGATGTCCTGCAACGTAGGAGGAACAATGGTTTTCAGTGGAAAACTGGTGTTCGAGATTACACTGGACACACACATACATAATGCAGATTTTAATGGTTCCCTCAGCTACCATCCCATCTTCAACGAACGGTAGTTGCGGAATGCCGTGCTACCATCTATTTTCTCAACCGCTAGCGTTTCTAAAGCGGGAACATTATTTTCCCTCCACCTAGTGACGTAGCGCAATTTATCGAAAGAAGCAGTAAAGGCGACCGCTGAGTTTCATTGCGAACTTTTTGGCATCCCACAGATTCCTGTCTGTTGAATTTATTTACGTCGTATGACTCCCCTCTACCATTGTGTTAATATCTCCATAATTTACTAATAATGAACAGAATTTTATAGACTACAACCAGTCAGAAATAAAATGCGCATTCGCCAAGACAGTACCTAAATGAAGTCATCGAACCAAGGCACTGAACTGACAATTATTATAAACCTTTGGTGGAGAAAGGCTTACGAACGTATATTCGTTTATTTCCGTTTGCTGTCGGAGGGCATTGTCACAATTATAACATCGTAATATCAAACAAACACTCAAAATAGTGATAATAGGGAAACTAGATCAGACAAATTACACTATGTAGCAAACAAAAACAGGAAAATGAAATATATAATGTTTGCAAATCAAAGTGATATAATTCAAGTTATTAAATGCATAACTACAAACCATAATAACAGAAATATAACTGTAAACATTCTAAGACAGTTGAAAGTAACATTAAAAACAACCTTAAAGAAAGAACACATTCTTAAATTAGTTGGCATCAAAATGGTGAACATTCATAAACTTTGCTGCAGTTTTGTTGAACGTACACATCAGAGATGCTGCATTCCATTAGTATAAAAATTGCAAATTCTGTTATTGAATAGTTTTGGCGAAAAGGAAGAAAAAATGAAATGCGTTTACTGTGGTTATCTAAAATGTTAAGCGACTACGCAGCATTTGTATCACTTTAAAGAATATTAAGGAAATTTGAGTAGGTAAATCATCAATGTAGCATCCCCTATATCTTATTCTCATTTCCACGAATAGCAGCTTTCTATAATAGGAATATCATATGGAGCTTTGGAACTTTAGAGTTCTATGGGGAAGTAGAAAGAATTCAGCGTAAAAAGCTTCTCTCTTAGAAATATGTTTTCATTTCCCTTAATTTCCTTTCTAACCAGATTAACTTTTCTTTGAAATGTATTACTTAATGCCTCCATTTGTCATTTATAACTTTATTTTGTTTCATCTGTTTCTGGTTGTAATTTCGGGTGTTTCATCTATTTTAAATTATAAAAGTCATTACTTTTCCTGTACAGTTTCGGATTTAATTTATTCATTTCACCATTTATTTTCTGATTTATTTTATTTTTTACTTGTTTCATCATAAACACAGGTAATTTAAAATGAAGTAAGTTTTCTATAGAAGATTCACCATTTGTTTTTGGTTGATTTACACTATTGCCTGCTCCAGTCTGGGGTTTCTCTGAATCTTTACATTTGAAAATGGGTCATTAACCCTTACACCTGGGGGCTCGCTTCTACTTGCAGTTCTCTAGAACTATTGTTCAATGATACGATGCCTTTCTGTCCGTTTTCTTCTTCCACTCCGGTTGGTACCTTATTCTGCTCTTCCTGGTTTCTGCTTCTCTCTTCAGAGGTCTTCTAATATTCATTTTGATTAATTTTATTATTATTGTTATTGCTATTATTATTATTTCCCTCTATTCTCTCTATATCTACACATTGAAGATAATTTGAAGCACTGTTTTCGTGGCTTCGAAGTGATTTTATGGTTCTGTAGAGTTGTATACGTTGAAGATTAGGGTGCATTGAAATAAATGTACTCAGTAGTGCCTCTTTTTATGTATCCAGCTGACGATCAAACGAATTCAAATCCTATAAATAACTTAAAAGGAAAAGAGCGAGTACTATTCTTGTTGTCCTCAGGAGTGGAAAGATATACTTTTTAATTAATTTAAAGACAATAATAACGCACTAGATAATAAAGGAGATCCATTATTTACCATATATAAGCAATAATTTGTCAGTTCCTTCCACTGAAATTCAACAGTTTGCAATACGTATTAAAACTTTTCAATTGCACAAATATTTGGATAAAATCTGACGAATTTTGTTATACATCTGATAATTGAACTGTCTCAGCCATATATCCATTAATTTATCAGCGGCAATTAGTTCATAACTCGTAAATCTCTTAAGAGATGATATTCAGTACGCTGGTACGGGAGGCACAATTTTAGCACAGCCAAAAGTTCTTAATAGCATTACTAATTCAGGCTGGAATAATAGCGGGATCCTTTCTTATTTTTATGTATTTATTTTACCATCCAATTTTTTATTCCTATTTTACCCTAAGGTATATCAGGAATATAGTTTACAAATTATAAAATGAATATAATAAAATTACAAGACATAAACAGATACAATACAATATCAAGATAACAAACAGTAAACATCAAAGTTAATCATTTAGTTTAAGAAATGTAAGTGACTTTGAAAAAGTGTAAGTAATGGATTGAAGCAATAATTCAGGTTCATATCTTTCAAAACAGAAAATGGGAAAATCAAATAAAATGTGAACATCTTGAAGGTGATTTCCACAAATACAATCAGAGATGGATTTAAATTTGAATCGAAATAAGTAAGCAGAAAATTTGCCATGACCAGTTAAGAATTGAATGAGAGCATAGGGTTTTAGTCAAAGCACCACAATCTCTTTTTAACCATTATTCATTCTAGTCGTGGATGTTTGCCTCACATAGAAATAGGGCATAAAGTGTAAAATACCGGAAGATCTGAAGTTGCAGATCCCTTTGCAAGTTCTCGGCACGTTCATTTCCGGCAATACCTACGTGTCCTCTGACCCAATTGGCTGAATTATTCTCTTCAATAATAAACCAGAGTTTATGATTTTAAAAATTGCTTTGGGTAGTGCTTGATTAGATCAAGGTTTGTTGTCGGCCACTATCCACCTCTCAGTCTAATGTTTTGTTTTAGTGCTAATCTTTCACTATTCAGAAGAGGACAATCGTATATTAAATGATCCACTGTTTGGTTTTGTAGTTCACATTTGCACATTGCACTTTCCGGTATTTTGAATCTGTTGCAGTAGTCCCATGTCTTCCCATGTCCAGTTAGGATGGCGGTAGTCAAAACAGGCTTTGAAAAACTGTAAAAACATAGTCAAAACCATTGTCTGTATCGTACATTGTAAACTTGTAAACTTGAAACACTTTTAAAACTTGTAATTACTACAAATAGCTATAATAAGTTTAAATAATGCATTTAGTATTACGATGTAATTGAGCATGCAGTGTTAATAAAAAAATAAAATAAAATAATAAACCAGAGTTAAGAGGTTACACTAAGGAATGCTTTCTACTTAATAACAGGCTTATAAAATTATATCATAATAAAACATATCAAATATAAAGTGTATACAAAATAAATTATGTAGAAAAGCCATTTCAAATTACCCTCTAATTTTGTAATATACAGTGCGATTTAGCATGAGAATGCAGAGCTTCGTCACTACTTGTGATTTTGTGGCTATAGTTTTAAGTTTCCTCAGTTCCTTTTCAGTGGTACCAAATCTCTCTCGGTACCTTTTGATTGGAAAGTACTGAGCTACTTTATTGAAAACTTCAGTAGTTTCATGTAATAGCATTGACATTATGATATAGTTTTATTTTCCAACGAACCAGAATGAGAGGAAAGGAGCAGTGTGAGACCGTTTTCTTTCTTTAGCAAACTTCTTTTATAAATCTGACAACAGATGCTATTTCATTGGCTTCACGTCCCAATTGTGTTTCAAGCCACGTATATCGGTATACATCATCCGCTTCATCTTCACCACTGTAGAGTTGTAGAGCCAAATCTGCCTGGAATAAAAGATGTATCTTATAGGTAGTTTGGATAATGGCTGGTTTTGCTCACATTCGAAGCAGTTACATCATATTTTTTTATTTCAACACCTCATGAAAAGTTTGCGCTCTTGTTTCATACAGAGAATGAACTGTTTTGGATATATACTTTCAGCTCAGAACTATTTATTATTTTCAAAAGAAGCTCGGCACACGTAGAAAACATGTCGATATAGGAGTTACCAAAATGCCAGATTGATGCATTTATAAAACATACTTTTGTATGTAAAAAGTGAATACTTTAAACGTCCATTGACGCTCCTTGGATATCCTCTCCCATATCCTTTTTAAGTGTAGCTCTGGGGGGAAATAGGGTCGTAAACATTTTTGCGAGAAAGTGGCTCCCTCTAGAGCGATGACTAAGAATATTTCTCTTAATATCATTTGCCATTTGTTTATATCTTACTTTAATCTCGTGCCTCCTTTTGTTTTCTTTGTGGCACATAGCGCTGAATATACTTCCTTACTATACATAACATACATTAATTTTTTTCTGAAAGTAGCTGCATATAGTAGAACATTTTCTCCATTTTCTTTAGTTATGAAATAAGGAGAGAGAGAGAGAGAGACAGAGAGAGAGAGAGACCACTGTTATTTACCGTACCATTATCTAGTACTGCTCATTATTTAGCAGACCATAATTTACAAATTTTAAAATAAATATGACCTGATTTAGTTTATCATGGTTATCACATAACTTAGATTGAAATTTGAGCTTATTCTTAGTGAGTCTTGAAGCGTCACATTTACAGCAAATTTCAGTACCTTATAAACAAGCTCTGAATTTGGATCACCGACAACCTGTTGAGAATATCTGGTACATTTATTCTTACCTTGTGGTGCTTCATTGCTTCTTCCTTCATGACCACTAGAAACCTCTTTAATGGTAGAAGAGTAATATCTATTAAAATCAGCTTCTCGATGCATTTAAACAGTTAAGTAAAATTCCTTCCCAAATTACGGGGAGACTCAAAAACCTCCGAACCGTCTGGGCGTTGTTTTTCCAATGGGTTTTTGGAAGCGTGACAACGCACTACTGTTAAACTTGTCACGCTGCTCACAGTGTGCAGCGCAATAGTGATCTGAATGTAGTGTGATGTGGTTCTATTGTTATAAGTGATTTACTATTTTGTCCTGTACTTAGTCACAGAGTACATAATGCCTCAGTATATTGTGAGTTTGTGGGTTCGTAGAATTAAAAGTCCAATTTGCCGAAATTCTAAATGTTCCTTACTTGCGTAGAAACACACTGCGTAGCAGCAGAATTACATCACATATCACAATCTACAACACCAAAGTCGATGACATAACAAACAGTTTACTCAACTTCCACTGTTTACCACACTCTTGTTACACAACATCTGTTCACAACTACGTCTCACTCTTGGCGAGTCATCGCTCTCTTAAATACCCCATCGATCAGGTGGAGTAATTTTGCCTTTTTTCAACAAAACTCATACGACAGCTCATTCGATCACTATTTCAAGAGAACAATTGAAAGTGTGTTTCATGAAAGAATTATCGGTGTGATTTATGTTCCACTCAGTCTACCTGCGATTTCTATCTATGGGATAGACAAATCCATACTACTGGAAGAATTAAAACAAAATATGTGCCAGGAAATTGCCAAGATTTCACAACGTAAACTATGGCGAGTGATGGATAGTTTCCTTAAGAGTTGCCAAAGCATCTCCTTACATAAAATTAGTAAGTAAAGCCTTTAAAACTAGTTTTAAAATGCGGCGAGTTTCATCACCGCTGTTCTATGATCGGGGCAGTTGGCAACGAGAGACGAGGACGCGGACAGGCAAAACGCTGCGCAGGGTTTCGTAGTTTTTTGCTCCTTACGTTAGCATGAAAGTTGTCTTCTACAGATAAAAACGTTTATTTGGGTTAGAAAGTTTAATAATTGAAGTTTTGAAATATAGTCATTATAATGCCTACATTTTATTTAAAAAAAACTTTAAAGAATCAATTATGCTGACAGAAAATATTACCTATAATCTGATTTTTAAAGTCAATTTTTAAAGTCATCTCCAAAGTCACCTTTTTGTCTCCAATCACGTGTGTGGGGAAAGTCGGACTTCAGGCGACAGAGTGTTAAGGGAATAGAAGCTCCTTCTTACTTCTCAGCTCAATTATTGCCATTTGTATGCGGGAAACAGTTTGCGTAGTTGCACTGTGTATTGTTAGCGTACTTTATTAAAACACAATTAAAATGCATTTTTATGGAAGCAGGACGTAGTGGCGGTAGGATTAGAGGTGGACCGAGGAATCATGGCCCTAGACAAACATCAGCTTACGGTCGGTTTGTTACATTACACTCCCAAGCTATAAAATTTGTCTGTTCTCAATTCTTCCAACAGGTAGACGAGAGTTTGCTCCTTATCAATGAACAGCTTATTCCTTTTATCCAAAAACGAGTCCACGTCAGTGGATATGTATGCTTGCACGTAAAAGAATTCTTCAGGGTCAAAATCCCGGAATATCGGCGGCGTTGATATGAACATGTCAATTAACAAAGTCGTTAATAATAGTATATTGCGATACTAATGCATAAGGAACAGGAAATGTTTGAAAAAACGAGTCGCTGGCACCGAGTTTTTTTCCAATTCTCGATATTCCATTATGTGCTTACCACATGTTTGTTGCACATTATTTTTTGCACTATGTGTATTTATATGAATCTGACTTTTAATAGTTAAGATATTAGCTGAAATATTCATAAATATAATTGAAGATAAATATTAGATTTTAGAACGTGCCTCGCCTATATGTGTTTCTATGGAGAAATACTTATCACACTAGTGCGGGAATGTCAGCTTACGATGTATAACAATAACTGTATGTATGGAATATTAGTTAGATAGTGCAGACATTTATTTAAAGGAACTTACACATGTGAAGACCCTGCAACTCAGTGAATGTGTGAATAACTTATTTCTAGGCTAATACAGATTAACTGTGCATATTTTTGTTGAGGTGAGATAACTCGAACCCTTGTTTATGTTTCAAGTGTTGAGAGGATAAAGAAAGGGGATCTGGTGGGCAACATTGCAGCACCCACGTGGAGAAACAGATGACCTGCACGCATCTTCTTTTAAAAATCAGACTGTAACGTAATGCTGGACACTAGACTTACTTGGCGAGCCCATATTGATCGACTTATCTCGTTGGCATCAGGACGACTTTCAAAACTTGGCCCGCTACTTCACAGACACACTCCTCTTGGGATTGAATGCTCTCTGCTTCTCTACAAATCTCTTGTCCGGCCACTTATCACATATGCTTCCCAGGTATGGGGTTCGGCTAGCAACACTCATCTCCGAAGGCTACAGGTCCTGCAAAATCGATTTATGCGCATAGCCAGGGATGCCCCTTGGTACGTAAGAAATCAACAACTGCATAAAGAACTTGGTCTCATTCCTCTTCACCAGTACATACGTCAGATCGCCTCCCGCTTCTTTTCAAACCTGCCAGATGTTCCAGGAGCTGTGATGTACGACATCGGCGTACGAACCCGCCAGCCCACGCGCCTGAAGAGACGACTCCCACAGGATCTCCTCCTTAGTGACTCTGATTGAAAAAACTATGAATATTGTTTCACAATGACTGTTGTTCTTATCTCTTTGATTACTTGTTTGTTTTAATTAACTTATTCTTCTCTTGTTGCACAGTGTTAAGAAGATAATAGGAGCCAACTTGGTTTTCCTTACATGTTATTATATAGTTCATAGGGATTCAATTAGCCAACAAGGATCTGTAAAGCATGTACTGCTGATCGATCATTGAATAAAAAAAAAAGACTGTAACGTCGGTTTTGGCTTCAGCCCACCCATGAGCGACAATAGTAGTCCAAAACGCATGCGTCCAACAATCACAACAAACTAAATCTTTTATTTAGTGACATTGTTAAGCAAACATTGTTGAGCAATAAACTGATAATTGAAATTTAAATAATGCAGCCAATTAGTAAAATTAAAAAGATCTGATATAAAGAATAAAATCCCAATATTGATCTGCTAATGTAAATCCATACAGTAGTTGTTCACATTTGAGAAAATTCGTCTTTATATAAGTGGAATCTCCAAAATGTTCGCATTTTTGTCAGCAAGATTAAACCTGCAGATGTTAAGTACTAATAAAGTCAGTATAGTGCAATAAGTTTGTCGCAGCTATAAGTATAAGAGTACATATAAAAGAGCACATAGTTCGATTTTACAAGTGCTGTTATTAAGTTTTGGAAAATTGTTTTAAGGTGTAATAAAACATATTATTTCATAAGCATTTCTGTTATGCTGAATGTAGCTGATAAACATTTTGATTTTGATATATATGTATATATATATATGTATATATATAAATTTTTAAGTAACTTTTTAATACCTGAATGATGGATACAATATATGTAAAATCTTCTGAACACTACAGTCCACTGTGGGCATCAGCTTTTCTCCGCTTTTGCTTCCATTCATCCCTATCCGGCTGGTTTTTATATACACAACATGTATACCTTTATTAGGAGTTGTAAATGAATATTATTTGTATTGATGGAAAGGTTAGTGTTGTAATGATATTATAAAGAGACAGCGTAAGAACGTTTATCTGAAGAAATAGACATGACTTTTTATAGAAATCATACTAAGTAGGGAGCCCCCCTCGGTAGCGTGGTGGTAGCATGTCTGTCTCACGCTCAAGAGGTCCCGAGTTCGAATCTCGGTCAGGGTGAGTTACCTAGATAAGGTTTTTCTAGGGTTTTCCCTTATCCTGAAAGACGAATGTCAGGTAACTCTAAGCTCTATGGACCCTAGGCTCATTTGAGCATCATTTCACACATTCCATTCATCGTCCGATATGACTTAATGTTGGAGGACGTAAATTACAAAAAAAAAAAAAAAAAAAAAAAAAAAAAAAAAAAAAAAAAAAAAAAAAGACTAAGTAGGGTATATTATATAATCGTTAGCGGGTGTTTAATTTTCAGGAAAGTGTTATTCTAATTTGGGGCGTTTTTATTTGGCTAATTTTGGGCTTATGCAGATTTCTGTTAATGCGTTTGCTGGTTTTGCTAAAGTGCCGTATAATTATATAAATCTAATGGTCATTAAAACTTACATCAAAACGTAATTATTTTCATAGTTATTATACTGGAGCTGTTTTAAATTTAACGAGTCAATATTTTACACTGCGTTTTGAGGTTTCAGCTCATTAAACGTAGGTTCTTCTTATACAGCGCGTTTAATAGGGTGCTTCAGAAGTATTTTCCTTTCTCAGTTTCCGTAGACTCTACATAGCAATTGTTTAGTGATTAAACTATTTAAATAAGAATAAAAATAATTATAGTTATAGAAAGGAAAATTAATTATATTTTCTTTAAAATATAATGCATCCATTAAAGAGCGCTAAGGGGATGAATTTAAATATTTCAAAATTTAACGAAGTAAAAAATTAAGGATGTTTTATGCATGGTTTGGAAGATAATATTGTCATTTTTATATAAAATTCATAGCATTTTAATGTGAGATGCGTAGTGATTTCATTACAGTATCTAGTTATAAGAATCCAACGATGTTCCATTGAAACTGCCATAGAGATACCAGGTGAATCGCCGGCCCCTATTTATTTTTGAAGTTATGCAACGTGGTAAGCAACGTATGTGACTTAGGCCTTTCTTGAATGCCTTCTAATGGATGATTTGCAGAACAGCTAGTTTATGGAGGAGAGGTGGACAGCTCAGTGCATAGGTGCACGGGAGAGAAATCAATCACTATGTATGTCAATTCCAAGAACATCATACCCAAACAGAGAGAGCTGAAGTAGTAATTTTATACGAGTTTGCAAACCTTTATTAATGTATATTCACACACACACACACACACACACACACACACACACACACACACACACACACACACACACACACACACGCACAAACAACTTTAAACACGCCCCGAAGGAACAACTTATCACATGCCTCAGTTAACAATAGAGGAACACAAAATGGCAGAGTTAACACAGACTCACTGACACCAGTTAGATTTAAATCTTCTGCCAACACATGCCCGTTGTACAGCAATATAAAAATGCTAAGTATTACATTGTTTTCGCTTCTGTCGCAAATTACAGTAGTCTTTTATGAGAAATTACTATGCACTAATTGCAACAGGCAATGCAGTTTTCTTATTTACCATAAAATTACCAGGACGAGCTCAAAACACTGTATGAAGCTGTAAAGGCCGTGTAAAGAACCAAGGTTGGGTCTGAGATCTGTGGTTACTTATTCGTATAGGAGCCTTCCCTCGCAAAGCAGCGCTGGCTCAATGGTGTAATACAGGTTTTTTCACCATTCTGCGACTCCAAGTTGGGTTCAAATCCTTCATGTGTTGGGAATACTTTTATTGTGATGTTGGGACCTCAAATCATGTGTTTTCGAGATTGGAAAGAAGATAGCAGTTTCTGGAAAGATAAATTTCTTACAAAATATCTTTGGCATGAGTTCTAAGTTTTAAAAAGAAGTATATATTTCCTCCAGCGTATTATCACAAGTAACAGTAGTAATTAATACTAACAATAGTTGATGTGACTTCAGTAATACAGATGTATTATTTTGTCTTGACAGAAGTTATGCGCGGTAGGGATGAGTAGCAACTGTGGTGGACGAGAGGGGAGTGCGGTGCATAAGGTGTCTAAAAACAAATGCCACTCAGGAAGCCAGTATTGCAGCTCCTATAAACTAAAATGTAATTCTCACTATGGCACTAATCTCCACGCTTTTGTTGGATATTAAACTAGTACATCGGCGTTTGGAAAAAAACTCTGTTCTCCTCCAGCAGGCATGATAACCAACTGTCGGACTTTCGACATCGCTGCAGAGTTTCTGTAACGAGTTTCACTCCAAGCATATGGTCTAGTATGTGCTGCATTGATATAAGTTTCATCCATATAAACTATATAAACTTCACTGTTATATCTCTGAATATTTCGTAAATACTTAAGCCTTTTTGCGCGTATGGTAAGATGATCGATTAAAATTTGTCTGAGGCGCATATTTCTTTTTTCATATAAATCCTAGATTCAAAACAACTCTTCTTAATGTTCAGACACTGCCTTGGCAGTCAGTAGAATTTTGAAGCTTCATAAGCACTTTTTCCAGAGCTGGTCTTTGTTTTTCTGTGTTTTAAAGTTTATTCGCAGTTCGCCTAACTACTTCTGAATTAAAACGTCCAAATTAGGTTTTGTGCATGTTCTTAATTTTTGTGTACTGGACATAGAGAAGGACGTTGTTGCACTAGCACTAATTGCTTTCCTTTCCTTAATATCTCACCTAAACTGCTTTCACACACAACTGTGGCCTGAGATGCCCTTTCCTAGATTTTTGTAGTAGACTCAGACCATTGTTTCTTCTTTTATAAATCTATAGATATTGTTATTACTTCTGGTGGTTTTAAATGTATTACTTTATTTCCTACTGTTCATGTTCATAGGCGTCATTTCTAAATACTCCCTTGGAACTAGCAGACACGCACATTTAGAAACAAGCTGTAGTATTACCGAGTAGCTCTGCACTTGTTTACTTGCCTGCAACTGATAGACGACTGACCTGCCCTCCCCTCCAGTTCCAACCGTTCTGAAGTGGACTCGTCCAGATACCACTGCGCATCGCTCCCCATCTGTCAAGATATAAAATTACATCTGTACGTGTGACGTCACTCCCCCACTCCTTGACTTGTTGGTTAAAAGTTTGTATAAGCGAGTTGGTCGCCCTCTCTTGGACTAGCTTTTGGCTCGGATAGACGCATCTGTACGCAACCTCTTGAGGGCAGATAAATGGCCGCTATGGCCAACTTTGTAATCTGCTTATTTGTAGTAAATATTCTTATTGTGTGAATTCTACATTTAATCAGCATTACCATATCTTTGTAGTTCTTTTGTAACCTAATAGAAAATCCCAAACTCTCGTAAAGCATGCATGTGCTCCTTAGCTTTTACAATCCATGGTTAGGTCGTTACAATATTTTTGTCTCCCAGTTCTAGAATGGAATAAAAGCAGCCTGCAGAATATTTACAGCAAACTGAAGGTGCATTTTATTTTCTGGTTTATATCTCACAGGGATTATATAGTTTAATAAAAAGCTTCAATGCCGTTTCTTATAAAGTAAATATATTGGCTATAGGAGGTTATAAAAGAGATTTCCTATAAATCTCTTTGCATCTACAACCTGTTCCAAATTAAAGTATGGAATTTTATATTAATTTTCTAAATATTCATTTCTGGCTTTTTAGTGAATGAGATTATTGCTCACACGACGCTGAAATCGCAATTTACTAAACTCATCCATAAAGTTTAATGCTCTAAAGAGGAATAGCGAAAGTGATTACTAGGAAATATGTTATTAGGAAATGTAGTTTAGAAGGCATGGTTTAAGTAAACTTATCGGGCACAAATAGTACTTTTCTAATCTTACACTTGCTGGTAATTGTTTCCATTTAATCTCTCAAATATCTCAATAGACATACTCAATGTATTGAAGGAGTAGTAGTACAAGTAGTCAATGACGAAATATTTGCTATAAATATTCCCCTTGTCAAGTTTCTCTGTTTCATAATGCCCACTTCAAAAAGGAAAAGTATTTTCTTGTAACAGTGTCTCTTGACGGACATCTTATAGAATGATAATATAACCAAAATGTAATGATTTTATGCTAGGAATTTGCAGGATTATGTAAATACTATTGCTCAACACAGGACATTATTTTGAGCAGCTAAATATACTCTTCCAAATTCAAATTCTCTAGAATAATATCCTATTTAATTTAAAACAAAGGGAAAACAATTATTGCATACATGAAACAGTTTTTTTTTTTTTCTTTTTCCCCCCTTAGGCACTCATTACATCAGTATTCCTACACGACTTTCATCTTCAGTACGTTGAGCTTGAATTAGCTTTTGAAAAAACTGGCAAAGATTAATTGGCTAACTTTATGTAATGTTTTAAAAAATAACTTAGGTTCATCGGCGTTTCCCAGAAGACGGAGCAAAGATCTGGCGTATACAGTTTCAGTTTACCTCGGAATTATGCGTAAAGAAAACGGAGCAACTTCACAACTTATAATGATATATGTTTATCAACCGCTGGCATGTCATTGTGAAGATTTATCTTAATAATATGGAAAGTTTTGGTAACCGAGGCTACATGCCATAAATTTTCTTTTAGTAAATGATGATTTGACAAATGAAAGCTTAGGTTCAGGAAGTGATATTCTATAAGTGGCTGGGAGCGACATTAATGAACTAGCAGCGTGTCTTTGTGCGCTTGAAAGGCTGAAATTATGAAGATTAAATGTAGAGACTCTGTAACCAAAAAAGGCATAGTTGTTTTATTACTCTACAAAGTGAGGTAATATATATTCAAGGGACGAGAGTCAAGAATAAAGCTACTAGTAGATGCTAATATGCTTATATTGTAGTCGTCTACTGGTTTCTCCTTTGTCATCCAGCACTAAAACAGAAACGGCTAAAGGTTAATGCTATCAATTCAATGCCATCAAGGATTATGCTTAAGGCGGTCTTGTTTTGAAACCAATGAACTTGGCTTGGGGTTACAGCACCAAAGAGGAGTGGTAAATCTTTGTAATTTTTTGTAAATAAAGCTTTCCTTATTTTCAGATATATAAATAAATCTTACGGCGTTTCCTGCGAACAAATCTAGGAAAAATTCCATTTTTGCAACAATAGGCCGCCAGCCTCTGCTACAAGAAATGCATGATAACGAAAAGAAGGATCGTGGAAACCCATTCAAAAAGAGTTTTGAAAAATGTCGTATGAATGTTACTCAATTTACTGATTAATTATGAAATGGATAATGACATGGGTGAGTGTCATGCAGGGTCTCAATATCTATAAAAAATCATAAGAAAATTAAATTCAAAATAATGTACAAGACCTAGACAAGAATACAAAAAAATGTTACAGATATGCAGGTAAAGTAATATATATTGGAGTACATACGTATGTAGTGCTTAGTAACAGAGAAGAAGAAAAAGAAGAAAATCGAGTTTTTTCTGTTTCCATCACCCTGTTATAGCGTTACTCAACTGTACTACAAAACTGTACATACTAATTTTAGAACGACTATAATTAAAACAAATAAATTTTTGTGTTACTATGATTTCCTTTCTCAAAAAAATTATAGCTCTAGCGGGACTTGAATTGAGTTATTCCTTATTGTTTCTCTAAGATGTCATTTACTATTTGTCTTCAAAATAAATTGCATTTTTCTTAATTTCTTATAAACAACAAAATTTATAGCACAAATGTTAGTCATTAATGATCCAGATTTTAAGAGGTTTGCTATACGTGAATTAGCTATAAAATATTAATTTTGGGTATGGTTAAAGCTCTCAAGTTTCTTTTTATACAACGTTAAAGACAAGTAAGCGCCATAAAATGGCGAGATAATCCAAGAACTCTGAATTAACTCGTATTGAATGAGAACAAGCTACAATGAAGTAGACGAATTTTGCCTAGCTTTGGTTAGGTTGCTCTTTACACCTGAGACATCTGTTTGGTAGTACTGACGGACTGATGAAGCCTGGGACTCAAGTACTTACGATAATAAGTCGCCACAAACGGTGTATCTCGAATGCGAGAGCCCCTAGTGCTCTACAGGGGAAATATATAAGTCAAATGGAGAACTTAATGTCAGGACGGCACATTGGCCATGGTAGCTCAATTGGTTAGAGCGACTGGATGGAAACCAGTAGATCCGTGGTTCAAATCCCGGCCATGGCATTGGATTTTTCATGTTGACTCTATCTGTCAAAGACCTTAGCCTGTATATGGCTAGTGTGAAGAAATGATCAATTTCCATCAATTAACTAAAGTAAATTCTCCCGCTTGTATATGACACCCGAACTGCCCAGTGTCCTCTACAACACAGTTAACTTAAAGAAATGTCGTAAATACTTTCACTTCATTCTTTAATGCTTCTCCTTTCGTTAGATATGTGCTAATCTTCTGTGCTGTACACAAATAAAAGATCTCGAGTAATTTCCCGGTAAGCTTTGAAAACGGAGAAGCAGCATCCTGGTTATTGAATTTAGGTCCACATTGAATGCATTTATATCTGATTGTATTTCTAATAAATTCATCTCACTGCACTGTCTATTCAGCGTTCTATTCCAGATGGTTCTTAACCATCTTCTCTTATTTCTGTCATTCGCTGTCCATCCCCAAAGTCACCTTTTTTTCTCCAATCACGTGTGTGGGGAAAGTCGGAATTCAGGCGACAGAGTGTTAAAGGAGTGGGCTCCTAGGAAAGTCGATGAACAAACCTTGTGTACCTACATGTGACTTTCTTTATTTGCATTTAGTTTCAGTAGAACTCTTGCTCTTTGTCTTCTTCTATCACTTCTTCTTCTGTAGCAAGATTTAAACAATAGAGCTTATCAAAATCGATTTCCTAAATATATATCACAGTATTTATCTTAGATATTAGCACTTCATTTCTGGTGTAGTGTTTGCCTTGTTTTACCTTATATATTCTCTCAAAATTCGATTTGCCTCTGACATTATACCACCTTTAACTGTCTCTGCCTTTTAGTGAGTTAGGTGCAGTAAGTTTCCTCCTAAAATTTTCGGTATTTTATTTTCACCGGATATTATATGTAATATCCGCCTGAGGTCTTCTAAAAGGTTTTGTTTTAATATTAGCGTGTTTTTGTACGGGGGTGGGGACTAAATGTTTTAAGTTTTATTCGTCTTTCAAACTACGAAGGCTGTTCAATGAAGAAAGATCACAATTTTCTTTACAACGTACCTTTACTCATCCTCATAAGTTTGATTTTGATAGTCTTTCTCGAAATAGTCTCCCCTGAATGCGATGCACTTTTCCCAGCGTTTCTGCCAATCTTCAAAGACATACTGGAAACCATTTTTGAGATATCCTTCAAAATCGCCTCCGCAGCCTTCGCCACTGCTTCTGATGATGGATAATGCCTCCCACGAAGGCGTTTCTTCAAGTTAGGGAATAGAAAAAAGTCACATGAGGTTAAATCCGGACTGCAGGGAGGGTGAGGGATGCACTTCACGTTGATTTTTGCAAGATATTCAGCAACAACATTGGCAATATGCGGCCGCAATTTATCGTAGTGCAGCATCCAGCCTGCTTCACGGAAGTATGGTCTTTTGCGCCTGATATGGACTTGCAATGTTTTCAGGACATCCCTGAAGTACTGTCCATTTTCTGATGTTTCTACAGGTACAACATGCTGATAAACAATTCCATGAATATCAAGGAATGAGATGACCATAACTTTCCCAGTAGAAGCAGCAATTTTTGCTTTTTTGGGGATTGGTGATGAAGGAGATTTCCACACTGCGCTTTGCTGTTTGCTCTCAGGATCAAAATGATGTAGCCAAGTTTCATCAGCAGTGATTACGTTTGAAAGAAACTCCAGATCTTCCTCTAACATCAACTTTAACTGAATGCAGACCTGCATGCGAATGTCCTTTTTTTCGGAAATCAACAGTCTTGGAACCCATCAGGCACAAACACGTCTCATGTGTAATGTTTCTCTCACCAACGTGTGGGTGGCTTCCAATGGAATGTTCAGTACTTTAGAAAGTGATCCTAAGGTAATTCGTCAATCCTCTCTCACAATGGCCGCAGCAGTGTTGATGTTTTCTTCCTTATGAGCAGTAACTGGAGCACCGGGTGCCCCTTCCTTTGAAATTGACTGTCTCCCCTCTTTAAATATTTTAAACCACCTTCGAGCTCTGCTGTAGGGAAGAACAGATTCTCCATAGGCCTCCTGTAACATTGTATAGGCATCAACTGAAGATTTGTTGAGATGAAAGCAAAATTTCAAAGCCGCATATAGTTGCTCTCGTGTTACCTCCATTGCAGCGGTAGGCGATACTGAACATGTCTGAACTTGCCTGGTTCTCACAGGCGGGAACCAGGAGTACCAACAATGAAACTACTACGGCGTGTTTGTTTCACATTAAGCTAACAGAATACAATAAGATTGAATTTAAAGCGAAAAATTATGATCATTCTTTATTAAACAACCTCGCATCTGTATAGTTGCTTGATAAGACAGGAAAGATATGACCTGATGTCCCGAATGAATTTCTCTTTTAAATACATCTTATAAAACGAGCATCCTTAGCTTCCAGCGATCGCCGCGTCATCCTAGTCATACTTGCCGACGTTTCGCTCATCATGTCGTGAGCTTCTTCTGGGCCCTAGTCCGATCTGTGCACGCTTATCTCTCCGAGCTTCTCCGGTGGTACCGCCCCTTTGTTATTGTTTGGACCGCGGAGCTATAAGTCTGAACAAACCGGAGAACCGCGGAGATGTAAGCCTGAATAACAACGTAATGATCGGACTACAGCCCAAAGAAGCTCATGACATGACGAGCGAAACGTTGGCAAGTATGACCAAGATGACGCAGCCTTCACCGGAAGCTAAGCATACTTATCAAGACACAGGCCATGGAAGCCTACGCATTCATATCCTATAAAATTTTGCTTATATTTTATAGTTGTAGCATTGCTCATTTACTCATTATCCATATAGTGTAGGTACCCTCATACTCGATGGGTAATATTGTCACACCCTACATTAGAATAGATTTAATATTTATTAGCTTTGGGGGGGGGGGGAATCCGTAGCGGTAGAGTTAAACCATCTCAACAAACACTAGTTACACCACGCGGTAGGGTGGACATGTTATTTTACTGATAACTAGCTTACCTGCATGGTGGTGAAAGGTGGAAGGTCCAGCGAAGGAAAACTCACAAATGCATTTTAAAAAGAGGTTTAATAATTCCAGACAACTTACATTCAATGAGGCTTGTGTTCCGGAGGGTTGCTACAAACACATCCTCTCGCGCTGGTGGCGGCCGCTCGTCTGGGGGAAGAGGATATGCCATCCCCCCTCCCCAGCGCAGCCAACGAACAAAGTTAAGCCAGTCGCCAGGTCTGACAACCCATACAGGGTTGCCACACCTCCCCCCGGACCACAAGCTGTTGACCCAGGGTCAACAGAACAATTAATAACAAATGAAAAGAAACTCGCTCGAGTGATGGAACAAAAAAAAATTTGCATACAAACATCACAAACAGTATTACACACATAAATCTTGTCTCTTGACGTTACACATTCGTTTCTTTACTCCAGTGTCTGTCTATAACTTTAATTAAAAAGCCCTAAAAGAAAAATAAATGAAGTTCAGCACTTTTCACCACTACTGCACCAAGCAAAAAAAAGTTTCACAACCTGCCTGAACAGTACATTCCATTCCCACTGGTCTCACAAATGTAATAAAAAACTTGAAGCTTGCACTGCAGTCACTGATGAATAAAGACCACTGAATTGAGCACAATGTACTTGCTCTACACTGAATAACAATGTGGGGCATTAATAGTTCTTCTGCCCCCAACACAGGTACGAAGTGACAGCACTAATAGCTGCCAAAGCTCTGACGAACAGTGGTCATAAAGGGCGGACCAAAGCCCGATGACACAAGGCAGTGTGGCAGGTTTAGCACTCCCATGGTGCAAACAGTTCGGTAGGAACAGTGTGGTGCAGCAGGAACGCAGATAAATAGGGCTGACTTGATACGTATCATCATACTACAACATTATTTCCAAAAATATAAGTGCACGTCAATTACAGAAGACAACTACATCATTAAAACAAACTTCGCTTCTGAACAATAATAAATAATAAAAAAAAAATTTAGGTGCACCCCATCTGGGTAGCAAGATACATGATAAAACTAAGATAATTTCCATCACTCGGCAATATATAGAGCTTACAAATTTTGACAAGATAAATCAAATAATCTTCACAAAATAATCTTCACAAAAGAATACATAAAACGTAGGAATGTCACAATCAAAACTTTACAAAAACCCCTTAGGGTAGAAATAATACAATACACACAGCACAAAATAATTTGACCTTCCAAAACATTGAATAAAAATATTACAAATTTTCAAAATACCAAAACTTACAATTAGAGGGGTACCCCAAAATATTACACGTGGCCATAAACTTTTTAACAAAAACTGACGTGTACACTTAAACAAAAATGAGCTCAGTTTTTCTCTTTGTTTTTACCATTATAATTTCAATCATATTTATTATGTGCGCGCACTACTTAATATCATCAGTACTACTACCTTTCAAATCAACAAAACTACTTACAATCTACTAACATCAACATTTTGCATGCCAACAAAACTACTGTCACATTACTACACCAACAAAAAAAACAAAAAAAAAATTGTTCTACAACCCAATACCTAGAACAAAACTGAGAGAAAAAATTAAGTTCTGGGGCCTCAAAATTTCACCTCCTAGATACACACAAGAGAAAATATAGTATCCTGTCTTAGCCTATTCTAAAAACTTTTGTATACATTGAAGGGTACTTTTGCTTTTCAACATAAAACTTAGAATTCAATAAACCATTAAAGCATACTGGCAATCACACAACTCCAAAATATATATCACTCTTAATCCAAAACAGTTTTATCAAAATGTTCAAACTATTAGCATCCTGCAATAAAGAGACAAAGTAAACATCTGTACTAGTAATGTGCTATCTCACAAATACCTGGTAACTATGGCGAGGATGACAAACAGAACATCCCCAGGTCTCAGCTTCATAACAGTCATTCACAAACCTCTTTGTGATTCAGGTTTTCCTCATCATCTTAGCATGCACATTTCAGCACCAATGCTAAACAAAACTCAAAAATACACTTAATTACTTGCATCGATAAGCACATTTCAGCCACTTTATCGAGCCTAAAACACTGGATTAACGGGCACATTACAGCAACCCCATTAACCAGATAAACTTTACCTCTACATCTTTCACATAATCACACATAATTTCATTCATCCTTCTTATCGAGGTAGCACAGCACTATTCCAGAATGTAAACTTAAAATTAATAAACAAAATTTCAATTTTCTAATCATTGCAAAATTTATCATAAAATGAGGTTATTCAACTCAAAACAGTTATTAGGGAACATATACTTTTAATATCAATTAATTGTGACTTTCAATAATAACAATTGTATGTTCAACTTTTGACATCTAATTCATCAAACATCTATCCAAGTATTGCCATTTGCCAATAATATACATCATATTCCAAAACAAAATAGCTTAGCACACTATACACTAAATCTCAAAATTCACACTCAGAAATCAAGGGACAATATACTTTACATACAACCTTTTTACATTTAATGTGACACAAAAGAAAAGCAAAATGCATTTACAGTCTATATGGTCCCACAGGATCAAAATATGGGAATATCCTAGAAACATGTACTGATTGTTCCTTAACTCTAGGAGCATTTGGTCGACGAACCACATAAGTAACAGGAGTAATTTGTCGAACAATTTCAAAAGGCCCAAAATATCTATGAAGCAATTTGGTACATTTTCCCTTTTTCCTAATTGGAGTAAAAATCTTAACAAGCTGACCTACTGCAAAATGAGTATCTCTATGCTTAGCATCATATCTTTCTTTCTGTTTAATCTGTTGCTGATTAATATTATGGATGGCTACTTCACGAGCTTTCTGAATCTCTTCCAAAGTTTGCCGAACAAATAAATCATTTGAAGTGGCCTGAAGTTGCACCTGATTTGGTAAGGAAGGTTCACGACCATATATCAAATAGAATGGTGAAAATTTTGTAGTTTCCTGAACAGAAGAATTGTATGAAAAAATCACATATGGTAAAACATTAGACCAATTGCGCTGATTTGAATCCACAAAATGACTAAGACAATTTAGTAAAGTCTGGTTAAATCGTTCAGTAAGGCCGTTGCATGCAGGGTGGTATGAACTAGTAAAATGAGGGGAAACTGACAAAGCTTTCAAGAGTTCCTGGGTTACTTCACTCAGAAAGACACTACCACGATCAGACAGTAACATGGCAGGGGCCCCATGCCTGCAAATAATCTGATGTAAGATGAACTTAGTAACCTGGGGAATGGTAGCCAAAGAGAGAGGGGCAGCTTCAACCCACCTAGAAGCATATTCTGTAGCAACTATGATATACTTATGACCCGACGTAGAACGAGGCAAAGGGCCTAACAAATCTATTCCCCAACGTTCTCCAATAAAGTTAACTGGAATAGGCTGCAAAAGACCAGCAGGTTTTTGATTCTTAGGTGCCTTCCTAGACTGACAACTTGGACAAGTTTTCACAAAATGCTCAATATCTTTTTTCATACCTATCCAGTAGTATCTTGAATTAATCTTACTAAAAGTTTTAGACAAACCTAAATGACCAGATAGTGGATCATCATGACATGAGCACAAAATTTCATGCTTTAACACCTCAGGAATGACTAGTAAATGCAAGGGACCAGTAGAACCCGAATTTTTCCTGTACAAGACATCACTTTTCAAAATATAGGTAGAAGCTTGACGTTGAACCTTAGCAGGAGCAGATTCAGGATCCTTAAGGGCATTAATAATTGGAGTCAGAACTGGATCATCATTTTGTTTCTGAGCAACCTCAACTGGTGATAGCAAACAGGTAATTAGCTCATCAAGTTGTTCAATTTGATGCTCTTCAGGCTGTAACACAGGGAACCTTGACAAAACATCTGCATCATTATGTTTCTTACCAGATTTATAACATATATCATAATCAAATTCCTGTAACTTTAGACTCCATCGAGCCAACCGGCCTGTCAAATCCTTTAAATTGTTCAGATAACAAAGGGAGTGATGGTCTGAAATAACATGCACTTTATAGCCATACACAAAGGTCCTGAAATGTGTTAAACCAAAAACGATTGCCAAAAGCTCTAACTCTGGTACACTGTAATTTCTTTCACATTTTGACAAAGTTCTAGAAGCATATGCAATAGGTCTAAGATTATCATTTACTTTCTGTAGTAAAACACATCCTATTCCTAGACCACTAGCATCAGTGTGTAATTCTGTATAGGCTCCAGGATTATAATGAGCCAACACAGGGGCAGAAACAAGAGAGTTCTTTAACTGCTGGAATGCTGTTTGCTGATCCGGGCCCCAAATAAAACTTTGACTTTTCTTGGTCAGCTGAATCAATGGATGGGCAATGTAAGAGTAATTCTTAATAAATTTCCTGTAGAAATTGAACAAACCCAAAACTTTTCTCACGTCTCTAACATTCTTTGGGCGTGGTAGTTCTTTGATCACTGTAACTTTCTCAGAATCTGGGGAAATTCCATCTTTAGATACTTCAAAACCCAATAACTTTATCTTTTCCATAGCAAAGAAACATTTCCCAGGTTTCAGTTTAAAATTATGCATTTCCAAACGTTGAAAAACAGCTTCTAAGTTTTCTAATAATTGTTCAAAAGTTTTGGCAAAAACAACAATATCGTCCAAATATGCTAAAGCTTTCTTAAATTTCAAGTCTCCTAACAATTTCTCAGCAACAAAACTGAAAAATCTTGGTGCATTAGCAAGCCCAAAAGACAAACGTTCAAATTCATACTGCCCTTCATGAGTAACAAATGAGGTATACTTTTTACTATTCTCCTCTAAAGGAATTTGAAATTATGCTGACAACAAATCTAAGGAAGCAAACCATTTAGCTTCTCCAAGGTAACTAAGGAGGTCATCAATAAGAGGCAAGGGAAAGGCTGAGTTTACTGTAACCTTATTCAGTTGACGATAATCTACACAAAACCGCATAGAGCCATCTTTTTTCTTTACCAACACCACAGGTGATGACCAAGGTGACTGAGAATCTCTAATAATACCAGCATTTTTCATTTCCTCTACTTGTTGGGAAATAATCTGTTTCTGCTTATGAGCTACCCTATAGGGTCGTTGCTTAATAGGTTTTTCATCCTGTACCTCTATTTTAAATTCAGCTACATTAGTTGAGCCTAAATCTTGCAATGAAGTGGCAAAAACATGTTCATATTTTAACAACAGATTATGAAGATCTGACTTTTGAGCTTCACTTAAGTTGGTATTAACATTAAATTCAAACTTTGGAGCGTTCAATGGAGTAACATCCTTAGGTGAAACTGAGTTACTTTGAACAAATGCAACTTCATGAGCATTAGCTAATACAGTTTTAGCAAAAAGTGTTTGAGGAACAGCTGAATTATTATGTACTGGTATCACAAAGTCCTTTGAAGATTTGCAAACTACAGGTGGAATAGAAATATTCTTCTTATGCATAATACTGGTAGAAGGCTCGAACATAACCTCATTTGTAATATCAGCTGAAGGCTGCACTGCCACAAAACAAGTAGTAAGCGGTGGCAATTTAACATCTTTTACAACAGAAACTTTATTAACTATCTGTACCTCATCGTTCAATGGAATCACAGCAATATCTGTAAAGGGACCACCACATGTTGTTTCAAAAGGAATGTGTACCATTTCTCCCTCATGAGTTTGAATCTTAACTTCTGCACAAGAATAATCAATGGTAACTTTATGTGAAGTTAGAAAGTCATTACCCAAAATGAGATTATGTGCCAAGTCTTTTACCACTAACACATCTTCCTGAAAAACAAAGTCATTAATTTGAAATTTCAAATTTGTTTGATAAGGCGCATCTAATAACTTGTTACCAGCTGTTTTAAGCAAAATCTCGACAGGTTTCATTTTAGAAATGTCATTGATATGAGCTGCATTCACAATGCTAACTGCACTTCCTGTATCCAACAAAATTGGAAGTTTTGACTCCCCAATGGACCCCAAAATTTGCAAAATTTGACCTGGAAGAGAAACAACATTAGACACAGGTGAACTTACTTTGGGTACCTCTAGGTTATGTCGTTGGAGGCTGGGCCTCTCGAGTTTTTTGAACCAGATGGTGAACTCCAGCAATTACGTGCCATATGACCACGCTTGTTGCAATTGTAACACACAATAGGTGCCTGCTGTCTCTTTTCATGATGTCTTGGAGGCTTAAGTGGAGGTGGCTGCACAGTAGATGCAGCAGCAGTGAATTGAGACTGAAGTTGTTGCATTTGGGTAGCAAGTTTAGTGACCTGTTCACTCAATGTGGAAACAACATTAATAACTGGTTCAGAGTGATTTACACTTTCAAACCGTGATAAAACAGGTGCAGATGACACAGGTGGAGAAGTGTAAGTTGATGTTTGTGCTTGTACTAAATGTTGTCTATGTTGCACATAAAAATTAGCTTTATCAACGCTTTTAATAATTTGTAAAACCTCCTCAACTGTTTGTGGATTTAATGGGAGCAAAGCTTGCACATACTGAGGTTTCAATCCTTTCACTAAGTTTTTTACCTGCTCCATTTGTGTCATTGCAGCGTTAACTTGGTCACACAAGGATAATACATCATAAATGTAATCTAATACAGGTTCATTTTCTAATTGTACCCTCTGCCTAAGTTTAATTTCCAACAATTCATCTTGATTGGACATTTGAAAAGCTGCCAAAAACTGTTGAGTTAGAAAATGCCAATCATGCTCAGGGTGTCTATGGCAAAAAGTTCGGTACCACAGTGCTGCTGTGTCTCGCAAGTAACATGGGATAAACTTCAACTTTTGTACATCTGACCAACCATTTGCTGTAGAAACTAAGTTAAATTTTCTCAAAAATTCTGAAGGAGATATCAGTGCTATCCTGTCAAAACAGGGTGGATCAATAAAAGGCCGAGAAACTTGCATTGTCTGAGTCTGATTAACATTAGGTGCCATGGATACTTCTAAATTACTAGGTACATGTGCACTTTGATTAGCTAAAGCAGAAGTCGAAGCTATTACATCATGTGAGTCCATTGTAACTGGCACATTGGATGATTGCCGCGTTTTCTTAGGCATTTTGACTTACTTTTAAGTAACACTGGACACCAGAATAAAATAAGCAGAATTACCAACTGGAATGAACACAAAAATGAAGTGCATACTTCACAAAAACACCAAAAAGAAACTATTTACTTTGAATTTTACTGCCAAAACTCACACAGCGTCCCTTGAAAATCAACACGTGACCACGTGGTGTCCATTATCAATTTCCATGTAGTTATAAAAAAAATTTTAGCACAATATTATGAAATAAGTTTACTATTGAAGAAATCAAATAAAAAACAGACCAAAAGTTTAAGGATTACGAGACGATGACCCGATTAGAATTTCTAACTAATTGAACACCACGCGGTCGGCCATGTTTCCTCCATCTTTCACCACCGTATACATTCAAATTTTTTTCATAAAAACCGGACTAAAGCAAGGAGAAAAAAAAATTTTGAGATCTTACCCGCGTCTCCACCAATATGTCACACCCTACATTAGAATAGATTTAATATTTATTAGCTTTGGGGGGGGGGAATCCGTAGCGGTAGAGCTAAACCATCTCAACAAACACTAGTTACACCACGCGGTAGGGTGGACATGTTATTTTACTGATAACTAGCTTACCTGCATGGTGGTGAAAGGTGGAAGGTCCAGCGAAGGAAAACTCACAAATGCATTTTAAAAAGAGGTTTAATAATTCCAGACAACTTACATTCAATGAGGCTTGTGTTCCGGAGGGTTGCTACAAACACATCCTCTCGCGCTGGTGGCGGCCGCTCGTCTGGGGGAAGAGGATATGCCATCCCCCCTCCCCAGCGCAGCCAACGAACAAAGTTAAGCCAGTCGCCAGGTCTGACAACCCATACAGGGTTGCCACAATATAAATATGAATTTTGTGTTTAACCCGCTATGAGGGCATTATCTGTAATGTGTGCATGCATCTCAGACAAAACAAAAGAAGGTTCTCCCGTTCCCATTATCAGGGAAGATTTCTTTGTGGTTGGCTATTGCGGTCACTAACAATTGGATTTAATTCTCATTAGTATACCTAAAATATTCCGTTGCAGTCTAAAATAGATTTAAAATTGCAAATTTAACGTGAATTTGTATCTGACAGTACTCTACATCTTTGGATGCGTCTAAAATAGTGTGAGTACCATGTTGAAAGATCTAGAGATCACATTGAAATTATAAAACAGCTTATAGCTGTTTCTTCTACAGTAAATAAATGTCCACGGTTTTCTTCAAGCCCCAAATAATTATCTATTAGCCCCTATTATTCCTCCCATAAAGATTAGCCTAGGGGTACATATTGAGTTTTGTCCTGAAAGCCTTGCGGGGTATTTTTTCTATGCCCTTGAATTTACAATGCTCTTTTTGTACCAATTTAAGATGTTTAATCACGCACCTTGATTTGCATACAATTTCCCGAGGCGTTGCCCTTTAAATCGTTCTTTTTCAGCTTTAGATTTCTTTTCTCCCGCCTACCTATTTTCCTATTTAACTAAAAATTAAGTTTGAAACATGGCAGAGCCTAGTTGTTTAAGTTTACTTAACTTGTGTTTACAACTCTACCAACAAACCAGACAGGAGTGACCTTCTTTGAAACTACCCAGCGGATATATGGGCGAAACGTCAGATGATAATTCATCGACTGGACTGCGTTTTATTGAAATACAACGACAGTTCTGCTCTTATGTTTCCAACAGTCACTTTTAACTCTAAGTATATTCTCTCCTAAATGCTACAGCTTTTATGGTATTAAATTTATATACAATTGGCTATTTTTTTCTTATTTTAATTGCAATAGCCTCCTCGGTGTGTTATTTTCAGACCTACATGTCGAAAATTGGTTATCCACAAATAAAAACGTATCTAAAACTATGCTTGTTGTTTTTAATTATAAAAAGTTATTTTAAATCCATTTTCTCTGCCATCGCTATTTCATTAAAAAGCATATATTTCAAATTTTTTAACCTTTGTGTATATGGCTGGGGGAGGGGAGGTAAAGGCTGTGAATATCGTAGCTCAAGTTAAATGTCAAACTTGGTACAGACATCTAAAGTTTTAACTTGAAGCCTATCAAGAAACCTTATGTATTTCCCAGGCTAAACTATCTTTTTCATAAAACACATTAGAAATTTTAAAGCCTTTTTAAACAAGTGTCTCCAACTACTTTTATTAAAACTTTGTTTGCTAATTACTTCTATGCCCAATAAACTGTACTCTTGAATATTCTTGTAATAGCTTCTGAAGTATGTTAAAAGTCTCTTAAATATTTTACATACCTGTAAAATCACAAGAAATAGATAAAATCTTAACAAACAGAAATGTACCTTTGTCAATGCACTTAATTTAGTTCAAATTGGTACATTTTTGTAGCACATCTATTTCGTGCTTTCATTTTCCAATACATACAATTTTTTCAAACTTTGTGTGCATATCTTTTCCATGTAGCCACCTTGTTTTTTTTCATCTAATTTCTCGTTTGGCTGTTTGTTCGATACACACTTTGCTATCAAGATTGAACTAAGTTCCCGAAAAGAACTAGGTACTAAAAACATTTGCACACAGTTCTGAATGTTATGGCAAGGTAATATGTATGCAGTGTCAAGAAAATCTTGCACGGCCATCTACTATCTTTCACGTGGAAAAATATTAAAAAGTGTTGATTTTAAACTAACTTTCCAATGAACAAAATAATTGAGACTTTAAACAAAGCTCAAAATTAGATGAAAATGCAAAGAAAATCCGCTTTATTATACGCTCACTTTCTTCTCGGGCAGCCAGCCAGGTGAAAAGATGATTAGACGTCAACGTTTCGGGAGTGTGCATCTCTCCCATCATCAGGATATTTATAAAATGTTATAACTACAGATGAAATACTGGATATAACACAACTATAAACAAAGACAAAGCACTATCAATATTCGTATCACTGAACAAAAGACTGTTTTCAGTAAATTAAATGCCAGGTCAGGAGATGGCGTGAGTATAGAAAATTGTGTCAAATAAACGTAACTACTTAACTTGATTATCAAGCTGTATTAATATTTGCTTCTTAAATTGACGGGAGTGTACCGCATTCCCTGTGAATGTGGAACACCGTATATAGGACAAACCGGAAGGACCATTGCTACTAGAATAACGAACATGAACAATCTGAGAAGTCTGTACCTGGCAGAGCATTGTTTTGATAACGACCATAGAGCCAATTTTCGGGAGACGACCATCTTGGCAAAATGCACAGTTACTGGGAGCGGAGAATTAAGGAGGCTTTGGCGATTTCCTCTGAAAGGAGCACGCTTTAATCGTTATGCTGGATTTCAGTTCACCTCCTCTTGGAAACCGGCCTTAAAATGGAAATCCGTCGAATTAAGAAACAAAGGTCAATACAGCTTGATAATCAAGTTAATTAGTTACGTTTCTTTGACCCAATTTTCTATACTCACGCCATCTCCTGACCTGGCATTTAATTTACTGAAAACTGTCTTTTGTTCAGTAATGTGAATTTAGATAGTGTTTTGTCTTTGTTTATAGTTGTGTTATATCCAGTATTTCATTTGTGGTTATAACATTTTATAAATATCCTGATGATGGGAGAGATGCAAACTCCCGAAACGTCGATATTTAATCATCTTTTCACCTGGCTGGCTGCCCGAGAAGAAAGTGAGCGTATCCGTCGCCAGGAAAGCTTCAGGTCTTATTTTTGTCGCTTTACTGTATGTTTGCTTGTATTTATAGTTCTGATAAGAACCAGTGTTTATCGGCTGGAAGCAGAAATGACGTGTACATACTGATACGATCCCTAATTTGAGGAATGATTTATAAATTGCCAGATTTTAAATAGCACAATGTTTGAAGGTTGACAAAGTATTTTAAATGTCATACGCTTTAATATATCTCGTGTTTAAAATGGACTAAAGGTGGAAAATAATTTCTCGTTGCTCGATTAAAATTTATAGCCCCATATACATACATTGTCATGAAATTTGTTATTATGGATTCCTAATAGCTATAATAATATCAAAAGCGTAGGCCGCATGTAATTGATACGACAGCGACTTCCTACACTCCTTAATACTTTATATTGCATGGGTTCCACGTTTTTCATTTTATCTTACAAGTAGGTTCATAGCTATTAAAAACACATAGTCACAAATTTCCAGGAAAAGCTGTGTGGGTTAGGTACCTACATTGGGTTATAATTCTGAGTGGGTCTAAAAGAGGTTGCTTGATGCTTTTACGTGCCCTTTAAAAACGCGACTCTCCTTTAAGAAAATATATTTATAATTTAATACATTGTGACAAAAATGACAATATGTAATTCACCTCAATTCCTTTGTCACTAAGATCGTTAGTCAAATGCTAACTTAAACCAACTTTTCCTTTTTACAAACACAGAGGGTGAATATGTCTCTTTATGTAGCACTGACTTTTATGTCTCTCATTAACTTGCGCCGCTGTAACTTTCCGGAAGCACACAGAACGTTTCCATTTTATAACATGAGCTTCACTTTCTCCCCTGCTTATGGAAAACACTAAAATATTTAAAACATATCGTTCCATTGAGTCTATGGTTTCATCCAAAATGACTCCCACATTGCAGTCATACACTTTCTCCTTGAATCCTTGTATGGTTTCTTGGTAAGCAGGCTCCATGCAGTATTTTTCTTAAAGTATTCTCATTAGGCATTGACACCTTTGTGCATTTTTCAAGAAATTTCTTGGTTCACCTTATTTAGAGCAATTCCTACTTGTGTACGATAACAGTTGCACACAACTCAGTGTTGTTTTCCTTAAAATTTTAGCTTTTTGAAGAACTCTGTTGAAACGCGTTTCGTAATAGAGGACGCCGCAATTTGTTTGCCTGAAGAGTGTTGTTCATTTGATGCTTAGAGCTGGAAATGTGCTGTTTGATGCGATCTCGCTGGCGGTTTTTTGTCTAACAAAATCCCTCAATCGCAAACAGCACATAACAGTGTATATTATCATAATATATAGTGTGTATAACGAATAACAGTTCTATTTTTGGTTTTGAAATCTTGTCTGAATTCCTGAGCCAGAAGAACAAGTCAAGCACTGGGCAACTTTGGCATGGTAAAATCTATTTAGCAATACATTCGTTTAGTAATGTAACAAAGAAATAACCCAGTTCACTTGATAATTCAATGTAACTTTTACACAACTCATTCACTTGCTGTCCACACTTTTATATAACACCACGACAATTACCAGAATGGGAACAGTCTCTGTGATTTCTAACAGCTACGAGCAGAACCCAGAGTCAATTCTTGGAACAACGCGTGTACAGTTACTGTTGTGACCTTGGAATCTGCGCGAACAGATGACGAACAGATGATGCAACAAACTCACATTCTTGAATAATATGCCAGGGATTCTGGTGAACTTAAAAGGATAGTATGATACAGTGACAATGAGTCATTGTCAGTTGCATTATTGCGGACTGCTTTATAGCGGTAAAACAAGAGAAAGAGAATTTGTCTCCATAATTATTTTCCATTGTTGTAGATAGGCTTTCAACTCCCCCGCAGCGTTTACTGAAGACATTAGGTTTACTCACTCTGTACATATTCATAACAAGCTCAGGAGATGTTAATTAAAAGTTAAATGTTTTTATTGATTAAAAACATATAGAGTAAAATGGAAGGAAACTCAAAAAAAAAAAAAAAAAAGGAGGATAGGAGATAGAGGTTCTCCAAAAGGAAAACTATATATGAAAACAATGCCTCTTTTAGCAACTGGAAACAAAACTTCACACTGTGGTATCTTTCCGAAGAGCTTAAATTTACCCTAAGAAGAAGGTGCGCACCTGAATTTCCTAACCCTACCTATATCATATTAAATAACATGAAATGTGTATTTGGGAAGTTACCGATAATCCCAGTAGTCTTTAATGTTATATTAGATCAATATGTCGTTTTCTTTTCAATCTTCTTGCCTCGATTTGGTTTAGAATTTATTGGCATCTTTCATAGCAAAGGATTAGTATGTTATAGAAATAAATTGCGTGAACCTTTATAGCTCTGTGGGTAGACTGTAGACACCTCCGGAACATCTAAGTCACTGTGGACAGTGACGAAGTTCACGAAGTACCACAGTGCATTAGTTATTGAAAATTCCTGTTATGTAGGATTTGAATTTTTTTATTTGTATTGATAAAGCAGATCCCCTTACTCCAGAAGCATACTGCGATAAAAGTTGAACGACGGAAGTGTCTCTTCTTGTATTGCAGAGCTGGACATTCCTGAGATGATTGGTTCCAGAAGACGAATACAGTGTCTTATTTTCTGTACTAAATTATTTATATGGTCGTTCTAAGTGCATCTTTTGTCTAAAATTAGACCAAGATAGTTTGAGCAATTGCTGTGTTTTTAATATATGATTTTAAATTATAACATATGTTTTTATTATAAATAACTTTTTTCCTCCATTCTGTTCTTATATTGGTACAGGAATAAAATTGAGTTTAAAGAAGACTTCGGTAATGTGGACTATTAATAAAGAAAGTTGCGAGTGAGATACTCTGTATAAACGCATGGTTAGCGGTCGATGAGGGAGTGTAATCTGTAGAAACCCCACAGTTCCACACAGTTGAACTGGAAGGTCGTGTTATCTTATATCATCTGACTACTAGCTGCGACTGCTTAGCAATTAGCCCAAAACCCCACCTGCTTTTGCCGCAGAGATTTGGTTTTACTGTAATATGACTCCAAGATTTTGTTGGTTTTATTTTCAGAATTAACGGCTTGCACCAGCTGTAATGTTGTTCTTTCGGCTTTTATTTTCTTACATTAAACACAACCCATAAGTCTCACTCTTGCTGCGAAAGGAAGTAAGTGAAACTTAATACGTATGTGAGGTTTTTAAATAGCAGCTCTACCTAACTTGTTTTTGTACCAGATTTAATTAACGGTGGGTTATATTCACTGTAGTTTATTTTCCTAGTACTATAAACTGTCTACGAATAAAAATATAATGATTTTGGTACAAAACAGTAGATGAGGGAGGGTAAAACTGTTTTGAAATACAATTATTGTGTCTTCAAATACAAAATGAGTGTTAAATTAAATATGGAACCTCAAATTATGTTCAAATAAAATAGAATGTCATTTTTGGAGTTTCCACTATTTCGTCTACCTTCAACAGGTCATGACAAATTTAGCAAATGACTTTGAAGATTTTCTAGCAAAGCATTCGTTCTTCATTAGCATTAAATGTTACGATAACATCAAATGTCATATAAAAATTATTCTGTATGCATATCTAAAAGCATCCGATATTTAGCAATGTTTCATGGAAAATACGTGCCTTTTCGACATTATTTACGTTAGCATATTGCAACTTCATCTAAGTTCACAAACTGCTGCTTTACTCAGTTATTACTCTCCTTAATCTACTTCAAATTTCGCTCGGTTCGGTTAGCTATGTTGGACTCCATTAATGTGAACTATAGATAGTTCAATTCTACATGTATACTTTATGGCTTTAATTTTATTAGTGACGCAGCGGCGTTACGAAATACGCCCAAGATAGCCTCTTCCTCCGTCTCTTCATTCTCTTAGGAGGCACAAAAAGCGTTACCAATCTCGTCAGTAATAGGAGTTACCGTATTGTCGCTAATCCATTGTTGCGACGAGGCGTCGCGGCGAGGCATTCAAAGAGACGGACAGTGCACTGCGGAGAAAAAAGCTTAACGAAATGGTATGGGGAAGGATTTCTGGAGAGGTCTTTCTTCTAGCGGCGTCTTGATTGTTTGAGAACATTCCGGATAGTGAGTAATCTATAAAAAGGGAGCCGCCACCTGCCACGGACAGTCAGTCGGTGATTGAACTCACGTGCGTGAACAGCTGTGTGAGCTGTGTTGTGGTCGTTGACCTTGCAAGTTGCATTGTGTATGTGACGTAATTATGGACTGTAAAGGTTGACAAAGTATGTTTCTACGGAAATAAAGAGCAATTTTTGGTGTTTGTAACCTGGACATTTAATTTCACAAATCCGCAAAGTCACCGTATTGTCACCCAATTAGCGGAAGGTATGACGGCACAGCTGTGAGGAAACCAGAGGGAGTTGAGCCACGCCTCCCATTAGTCTCTGTCACTAACTGAAGGATGGTTAAAGGAATGTCACCCGTCCCTGGACTTTTCTCTCCCCTTCTTCTATCATCTGGAATATTCGCCTGGAAACCAGAGAAGCCGAGAATACGACGAGATGCCTATAAAAAGGGTTTCAGAGAGTCAGTCAGAGTCAGTTAGTGTGTTAGTGAGTGAGGAGACAGTCGCAGTTCTTGGTGTAAGAGTTAGTCAGTGACGTGTGAGCAAAGAAGCGCCGTGTTAATGAACGAGAAGATTGTGCAACGGAAGACTTTACGTAACTGGTATGTGCATCGGAGTTTATGTAATCGCGAGTACAAGTGAAATTGTAACGGACGAACTGGTGAATTGTAATTGTGTGCATTACGTAATTTTATGTAATTGGCAAGTGTTTAACTGTAAGTCGGTGGAAATAAAGAACATTTTTGAGTGGTGAAATTGGACTTTTCATTTCACGAACCCACAAAGTCACACTGGTGTCAGGAAGCGGGAAGATAACATCACCGAACATTACAACCATGGACGCGGCATTGGAAAAACTTTGGAGAAGATTTTGGAAAAGATGAACGAGTTAACAGAGAAAACGGAAGCGGCAAATAACAACCTGGCCGCAAAGCTGGAAGAAATGAAGACGGCCAACGACAACATCACCGCGGAACTGAAACAGATGAAGACGGCCAACGACAACATCACCGAGAAGATGGAAGAAATGAAGGCCGAGTTAATCACAGAAATGAGAGCAGCGAACGGCAGTCTGGCCACGGAAATGAAGGCGGCGAACGAGGCTCTCGCCGCAAAGTTTGAGGAACGGTTGGCCGGCGTGAGGGATGACGTCACGAATCTGGGCAAGTGGAAGGGTCAAGTAGACGACCGCCTTAACGATTTAGAGGAAAAGGCCGACAACATCGCAAAACCCCTCACCCGCCTGACGGAGGAAAACCGGCCTTATGTGTGGACGGAGGACGCCGAAGACGCTTTCCAGCACCCGAAGGAGATCCTGTGCAGTGCTCCAATTTTGGGTTTCCCACAACCGGGTGGCGCCTTCATTGTGGACACCGACGCTAGCGACCATTACATTGGAGGTGTCCTATCGCAGATCCAGGACGGCCATGAGCGCACAAGAGTGGAAGAGAAGGAGCGTGCTGCAGCAGTCCGAGTAGTTGTGGCAGTGCCTGCTGAAGGCTGGGATAGCGCAGGCCTGAGGAAGGAGCAGCTGGCGGACGCAGACTTGGGGCCACTCTTGAGGGAAGTGGACGCAGGGACGAGACCAACCTGGGAGGACATCGCACCGAGGAGCGCCACCTACAAGTCGTACTGGGCCCAATGGGACTCGTTGAAGACCAGAGAGGGCGTGCTGTTCCGGGTACGGGAGTCACCCGATGGGAAGGCGCAGAGAGAACAGTTGGTACTCCCCCGGAGTAAGGTCCCGGAAGTCTTGGAGGAAGTGCACGCCGGTACTTCAGGAGGACACCTGGGAGCGAACCGTATGATTCACAAACTACGGCAGCGCTACTTCTGGCTCAGACTCCGGGCAGATGCTGGTGGTACACCTGGACCGCCTCGCACCCTACGATGGGGCTGTTCGGGGCGAACAGCTTTGAGGAGGGAGCAGTGTCACCCAATTAGCGGAAGGTATGATGGCACAGCTGTGAGGAAACCAGAGGGAGTTGAGCCACGCCTCCCATTAGTCTCTGTCACTAACTGAAGGGTGGTTAAAGGAATGTCACCCGTCCCTGGACTTTTCTCTCCCCTTCTTCTATCATCTGGAATATTCGCCTGGAAACCAGAGAAGCCGAGAATACGACGAGATGCCTATAAAAAGGGTTTCAGAGAGTCAGTCAGAGTCAGTTAGTGTGTTAGTGAGTGAGGAGACAGTCGCAGTTCTTGGTGTAAGAGTTAGTCAGTGACGTGTGAGCAAAGAAGCGCCGTGTTAATGAACGAGAAGATTGTGCAACGGAAGACTTTACGTAACTGGTATGTGCATCGGAGTTTATGTAATCGCGAGTACAAGTGAAATTGTAACGGACGAACTGGTGAATTGTAATTGTGTGCATTACGTAATTTTATGTAATTGGCAAGTGTTTAACTGTAAGTCGGTGGAAATAAAGAACATTTTTGAGTGGTGAAATTGGACTTTTCATTTCACGAACCCACAAAGTCACACTGGTGTCAGGAAGCGGGAAGATAACATCACCGAACATTACAACCATGGACGCGGCATTGGAAAAATTTTTGGAGAAGATTTTGCAAAAGATGAACGAGTTAACAGAGAAAACGGAAGCGGCAAATAACAACCTGGCCGCAAAGCTGGAAGAAATGAAGACGGCCAACGACAACATCACCGCGGAACTGAAACAGATGAAGACGGCCAACGACATCACCGAGAAGATGGAAGAAATGAAGGCCGAGTTAATCACAGAAATGAGAGCAGCGAACGGCAGTCTGGCCACGGAAATGAAGGCGGCGAACGAGGCTCTCGCCGCAAAGTTTGAGGAACGGTTGGCCGGCGTGAGGGATGACGTCACGAATCTGGGCAAGCGGAAGGGTCAAGTAGACGACCGCCTTAACGATTTAGAGGAAAAGGCCGACAACATCGCAAAACCCCTCACCCGCCTGACGGAGGAAAACCGGCCTTATGTGTGGACGGAGGACGCCGAAGACGCTTTCCAGCACCCGAAGGAGATCCTGTGCAGTGCTCCAATTTTGGGTTTCCCACAACCGGGTGGCGCCTTCATTGTGGACACCGACGCTAGCGACCATTACATTGGAGGTGTCCTATCGCAGATCCAGGACGGCCATGAGCGCACAAGAGTGGAAGAGAAGGAGCGTGCTGCAGCAGTCCGAGTAGTTGTGGCAGTGCCTGCTGAAGGCTGGGATAGCGCAGGCCTGAGGAAGGAGCAGCTGGCGGACGCAGACTTGGGGCCACTCTTGAGGGAAGTGGACGCAGGGACGAGACCAACCTGGGAGGACATCGCACCGAGGAGCGCCACCTACAAGTCGTACTGGGCCCAATGGGACTCGTTGAAGACCAGAGAGGGCGTGCTGTTCCGGGTACGGGAGTCACCCGATGGGAAGGCGCAGAGAGAACAGTTGGTACTCCCCCGGAGTAAGGTCCCGGAAGTCTTGGAGGAAGTGCACGCCGGTACTTCAGGAGGACACCTGGGAGCGAACCGTATGATTCACAAACTACGGCAGCGCTACTTCTGGCTCAGACTCCGGGCAGATGCTGGTGGTACACCTGGACCGCCTCGCACCCTACGATGGGGATGTTCGGGGCGAACAGCTTTGAGGAGGGAGCAGTGTCACCCAATTAGCGATAGGTATGACGGCACAGCTGTGAGGAAACCAGAGGGAGTTGAGCCACGCCTCCCATTAGTCTCTGTCACTAACTGAAGGGTGGTTAAAGGAATGTCACCCGTCCCTGGACTTTTCTCTCCCCTTCTTCTATCATCTGGAATATTCGCCTGGAAACCAGAGAAGCCGAGAATACGACGAGATGCCTATAAAAAGGGTTTCAGAGAGTCAGTCAGAGTCAGTTAGTGTGTTAGTGAGTGAGGAGACAGTCGCAGTTCTTGGTGTAAGAGTTAGTCAGTGACGTGTGAGCAAAGAAGCGCCGTGTTAATGAACGAGAAGATTGTGCAACGGAAGACTTTACGTAACTGGTATGTGCATCGGAGTTTATGTAATCGCGAGTACAAGTGAAATTGTAACGGACGAACTGGTGAATTGTAATTGTGTGCATTACGTAATTTTATGTAATTGGCAAGTGTTTAACTGTAAGTCGGTGGAAATCAAGAACATTTTTGAGTGGTGAAATTGGACTTTTCATTTCACGAACCCACAAAGTCACAGTATGTTACCACAGACCTCACAACTAACTTCCTCACTCGCTTTGCAAGAGTCAGTTCACCGGACCGCTTCAGTTGCCAAACTTTCTCATTTTCGAATACTGTAAGACTGATTCGCTTCGGAGAGCACTCATTTTCTGGAGCGTTTGAGATGCCGAAAAATCTGAAGCTTCTAGCTCTCTGCCGATAGCGCATATCGTGTTTGAACTGGGCAAGTACTGGTCATATTTTGTTTGCGTTCCAACTTCCCAGTGCCAACCTTCCCATAACTTCGTGGATGGACACGGCGTCATAACATTGTGAGGCATTCTATGCTATTAGCTTACTGAAATGTTTATTCGCGCTTCCATTACACCTGTGTGAGCTGCGTACCTGAACATAATACTCTCATGTTAGCAATGCATGTTTGTCCATCAGAAAATGGAGGAAAAGAAACTTGGATGCATAAGATACATACACAATATTAGAAGAAATAGAAATTGGAGGAACAGAGGCAGAAAAAATAACAGGAACAATAAGGTTTCTGGTATAAAATTAGAACAGGAGTGGCGGATATAAAAGCAAGAAATTTTAAGCATTTTAAATGAGAAAACGTCATCAATGGGTTATAAACATTTTAAAGTGAAATGGGGGAGACAAAAACGCATCGAGTCGTGTAATACAGAGGCTTGCATGGGTAAACACATGTGTAATGAATTTGTGTAAGTGGCCTAATTGTGAGGAATGAATGAATGTACCTTTATTTATATTTTACATAGTTTACATATTTCACAATACTTTTATTGCCTACCTTATCTTATGAACAAATATGTGGGAGGAATAGGTGGAGCTTCGCACTATATAGCAAATTGTCATGTTACTGCGATTATAGTGTGTGGTGTTTTAGGGACCGTCGACAGCAAGGTCATTTGGACCCAATGATATATTCTGGAATACAAAGGTATGGAATAAATGAAACATAATTTGATACTAGAGAAATGGGAAGGTTTTTCAATAGAGCTAAAAGTTAGTAAGATCTTTAACTCAAGATCAGATGAATACATGGAGAAAGCAGAAAATGATTTAGGATAAATAAGTTTGAAGTGGTCAAAATAAATGCGAGGAAAATGTAGAAAGTACAGAAAAATGTTGAAGATGTGTTAAACAAACACGAAATAGTACGAGTAGCCTTGCCTATTTTATTTAGGTCATTCAATAATTAGTGGCAATATTTGAATTAGCAGCAAATAAAACGTTTTTGAACCATTTCCATTACTTAAGTGCTTACATGTAATGTCCTCCAACATGAACTTCCCTCCACACAGCCGACTAATGCCATCCACAGTGTCTTGTTGTCCTAATACCTATTCGAACAGACTGTTCTACTGCTGCCTGTCTGGTTCTAAAGTGAACTCCTCTAAGTTGTCTCATTTTCGCAGAAAGGTCGATATCACATGGACTCATATTTGGGGAGTATGCACGATGCTCCAGAATTTCCCAGCTCCATCTGCGAAATAAATTAACAACAGGGGCAGACAAGTGAGAGCGAGCACCCCCATGTAACACAATAGGATGAGAATTTACGAAGCACAGTTGGTCGTAAATGCTTCATAAAGTGACTGTAAATACACCATTCACACGATTTCCTTGAGAAACTAAAAATAAAAAAAAAAATCTGCATTACTATGCCTTTGTATCTAGTTCCTAAACCAAGGCATAATACCCACCGATTTTATTTATCATTTTTATACTTTATTTATTAAATACATACAATTTTTGCAGATACAGATTATACTGTGAAACTTAACTACCTATCAAAACTAATCTACTGTTACGGTTTCCAGTAGCTTACAATAAAATCTAATCCTATTTCTGCTCAACAGTCCTCTAACAAACGAAATTTAACAATTCGGTCTAAATTAAACTGTTATCACATGTTGTTTCTATTGAATAATATTTAGACTGTTGGTACTACACTATATAAGTTTTACAATTTTAGCCTGGTCTCCATACCTTTCCTCAACAAGTTACATGATTTGACATCAGGAAAAGGAGTTCCTCATTTCGTTTCTTCCATCCTAACTTTTATTAATTTTAAATATCTTCTTTCTCGTCTAACTGGACCATCATCCACCTCCTGCTTGCTTCAACCCTACCTGTGAATATCCAGTTGTTTTCGTCTGTTAATTCTCAATCGTCCTGTTCCTGCCTGGTTATTGAGGATGTGGATGACGTTCCTCCTCCTGCTCTTTGTCTTAATCTAGTAGATCTCCTTAATTGTGGTTGATGTTCTGCTTCCTCTCTTTCTAAACGTTGATGTAAGCCCAGTTGTTTCTCTTGTAGGTATCTACCGTAACGCAGTTTGGATAATATTCCTGTCATCTGTTCTAATATATTGTAATCTTCTTTATTTCTGATTAGTTTTGCTATTTGTTTTCCAGCTAATTGTTGCCGTTGATTATGAAGTTCTTCTAGATAATTTTGGCATTCCTTCCTTGAGGAACTGAATGAGTGATAAGAACACCGTCAAAATCATAAGCAACAACGAACATAAATTTAAGTGGATCCTGTTCTTGTCGATACTTGTTTGGCCATGTTGAATCAATGTGCCGCCACTTCATCTAATGTCGAAGAAACCACTGGCCTTCACGTCCGTAGCATTCTAAGTGTAATCTCGCTGTTTCCACCTTCTGCCACATTGTTTCTTCTGTAAGTTTGTGTGGAACCCATCGAGCGCAGATTTTCTCATGTTTAACTTCTCCTTAAGTATGTGGAGAATCGTCGCAGGAGCAACTGCAACTTATCCTACTATTTCAATACAAATCCAACAACTATGTTCTTCCAGCAGGGCTATAACAACATTCATATGCACATCATCACTTGCTGATTGCTGTCTGCCAGCTCCACGTTTTTGATGAACGTCTTTCCTTCCTCTACGAAGTACATTCGCCCACCTAGTCACGAGGTACGATATGGTAAAGTCTGTACCACATGCTTCCAATAATTCTATATGGCACTACCGAGCATTCATACCTCTTGCAACCTGAATTTTAACTAAGCATTTTTGTTCGTATTTACTAGACATATTTAAAGCACTAAAGATAAGATATTAAAATTAAACTTTCCATAAATGTTTATTAAATAAGATTATTGTCTTAAAATCACAGCTAACAAACATTAGATGCTCTTATTTTTCGTTGTTATCAGCTTAGATGATTTACCACTGATAGTGCCAACTGCAGGCAGTGCTGCCAATAGTTTTTGAATGACCCATGTATATAAACAGAAAAGGATGAAACAGAAATAAACAACTATTAGCGTGAGTACTAAACTTTGAAAATGTTATCTAAAGTTTAGAGATAACAATAAATCACTCATAATAAGCTTATTATTGCTTCTGTTACCCCTATTAATAATAACTCTATGCTCAAAATGTACTGTTGGATGAAATGCATGCATTTGTGAGTGTTTCCGCTATCATGGATGCTATAAACTATTTGGTTCAACAGATAATTTGGCATTAAACCTCAGCTCCGGGTTCAAAGGATCAATTATGCAAGCAAACGGCTGTGTTAAAATGTAACCAGTGGGTTACAGAATTAGAAGACGAACTTAGAAGTTATCACTAGTTTAATTATCTGGGCAAAGCTGAGCTTGCCATAAACCCGCTGAACCGAAAGTTATGAATCCTCCGGCATGCGTGAAATGCCACATAATTTGCATGTGGCAAAGTTATAGGCGGGCACACTTCAACAGACAAGAGACAGCTGCTGAATAATTAATAATAATAATAATAATAATAATAATAATAATAATAATAATAATAATAATAATAATAATAATAATAATAATAATAATAATAATAATAATAATAATAATAATAATAATAATAATAATAATAATAATAATAATAATAATAATAATAATAATAATAATAATAATAACGATAACGATGACGATGACGATGACGATGACGATGACGATGACGATGACGATGACGATGACGATGACGATGACGATGACGATGACGATGACGATGACGATGACGATGACGATGACGATGACGATGACGATGACGATGACGATGACGATGACGATGACGATGACGATGACGATGACGATGACGATGACGATGACGATGACGATGACGATGACGATGACGATGACGATGACGATGACGATGACGATGACGATGACGATGACGATGACGATGACGATGACGATGACGATGACGATGACGATGACGATGACGATGACGATGACGATGACGATGACGATGACGATGACGATGACGATGACGATGACGATGACGATGACGATGACGATGACGATGACGATGACGATGACGATGACGATGATGATGATGATGATGATGATGATGATGATGATGATGATGATGATGATGATGATGATGATGATGATGATGATGATAATCATGATGATAATCATAAGAAGAAGGAGGAGGAGAAGGAGAAGAAGTAGGAGAAGGAGAAGACGGGGAAGGAGAGGAGGAAGAGGAAGAGGAGGAGGAAGAGGAAGCGTCGTCATCGTCACAAACATTAAAAGTCGGAGGGGTTCATTCAGTTGTTTTGTTTGGAGTTCACGCATCTTAAGTATAACTTCTGCTTGAAATCAATTACTGATGAGAGTACCTTTATCTTGCTGTTAAAGCTTTGAAAAAGAATCAATTGTAGAAATGCAATCAAGTTTGAAACTATTTCGGTTGAGTGTTTTCAACCAAATCCTCCATTTGTATAGTTTGAAATCTCCTTAAATGCTATAGATACAATATGATGGTTTTGTTATTATGATTACCTCAACATTGTTATTTTAGACTATCATTGAACAGGGAGTTAATTAGAAAGTTTATTCCGACCTGAAAAATCTAATGCCGCGGATTGGACTCTAACCACAGAACCTCTATCTCCTTGCCGAATCTCTATCACGGGATGCTGGTAACGCACGAAATTAGTTTTATTAGTTTCTTCTGGTTGTATTTTTCTTCCTATAAGCCGCTCTGTCTGGTTCTGTTGAAGTCAAAATAATTGTTGATTAAATTGCATGAAGTGAAAATGAGATTTTTTAAAATTAATATAAACTCCGAAAGAGAAGGAAGTAGATGTTATGGCATGAACTCCTACTGAAACGAAGTGAATGAGGGAACTCCGAAGGAACTGATAGTTCAAAGAGCTAAGTGAATCGTTCCTTTGAAACTGTTACTCCTCATTTAGAATTCTTTTTAATTATCGCGCTCCAACGTTGTCAAATCGGAAGATAAATGAAATGGTTGTAATGATGCTTAAATAAGCCCAATGTCCATAGAACTTAGAGCTATTCGCGACATTCGCCTTTCAGGGAGAACCCAAAAAAATCTTGTCCAGTTAATTCACGCTGACCGAGATTCCAACCCGGGGCCTCTGCTACCACGTATGCTACAGATGTGGGCGATTCCAAGGAGTTGGTATCAGTTATTAAATGGTTTCAGTCGTGAGTATACGGCAAGTTAAAATAATTCTGTAGCGTGGATGTGTGCTTTCAAGAATCCTTGAGTTTTTATTGATATGAGTTGCTTAAATGTAACCTTTCAGTGATAAATCTATTATTTGAAACAGAAAAATAGGGCATGATGTTACCTAGGCAACCTTGATATCTGATTGCTGAACCGAATAGTAACAGTCAGTATGTGACACTTTTTATCACCTACTAATTTATGGCTTCTTACCAAAAATTAATAGTTTTTGGCAAATATATAAGTAATACGATGCAGAAAAAAGGGGTCAAGGCGAAGAAGTAGAAAAAGGATACTCAACCAGCTAACTTTATTCAAATAATTTAACTACCCTAATTGATATATGCTGAAATAAAATACCTACAAAGTACCAGATCCCCTGACCTAAACTCACCTGATTTTTTTCTTGTGGGGGTATCTAAAAATAAAGTATATGAATAGGCCACGGACAATTGACGTTCTCAAGGAATCCATTCGAACCGAAATAAGTAATATTGGCGAGGATACTCTCCGTAAAATTTCAGAGAATATGGTGAGACGAATGCAAACATATATAGATGCTGGTGGAGGACACTACCAACATTTTCTCTGAGATGTAAATAATATAATGTAAGCTCCCAATTGTGTATTATATTCTCTCAAAGTTGCACGTGTGTCGTATTATTTGTTTGTATGACTCTAACTATATCTTTCTTTGTATTGTCATTTGTCAATAAATGTAGCTATGTATATCGTTTAATAAAAACATGTACTTCTTTAAATAAATGTGCAACCTAATTATCCATACACGACGTTTGTCCAAAAGGTATAGCGAATTTTCTGTTTATTTTTCAAGAAGTGTTTATTTATTCATGAATATCTATTCTGAACCCTTCAAAGTAACCCGCACTAGATATTACACACTTCTGCCAATGTTTTTTCCAATCCTCGAAGCACTTTAAAAATAGTTTTTGTGATCTTGTTCAGCTCTCCTTCAATGCCGCCTTTATCTCCTCCTCATGGGCTTCTTCAGTTTTGGGAACAAAACAAAAAGTCACAGGGAGCCAGGTCTAGGCAGCACAGTGTCTGTGGCATCATAAGTGTGTTGCTTTCCGTAAAAAATTCACGCACAAGTAATGATGATGTATGAGCAGGGATGTTATCATGGTGCAAAAGACAATTTTGTTCTTCCACAAATCCGAGCGTTTCTGGAGGACTGCCTCGCGCAAATTGCGCGTAACTTGCCGGTAGTGTTCCTTATGGATCGTTCTACTTTATGGCAATAACTTATGATGCACGACATCCCTGCAATCGAAGAAAACTGTAAGCAAAACCTTCACATTGACCGAATTTGGCATGCTTTTTTCGGTCTTGACTCATGTGGCGGCATCCATTGGGATGACTGAGCTTTAGTTTCCACGTAATAACCGTAAACCCATGATTCATCACCAGTTATGACCCTCTGGAGAAAATTTGGGTCGTCGCGGACGGAGTTCAACAGCTTCTTAGCAATGTTGATACGATGGTGTTTTTGGTCGAAATCAAGCAATTTTGGTACGAATTTTGCGGCGACCCGCCTCATATCCAAATCATTGGCCAAAATCGAATGGCAAGGGGCAGACGATATGTTTAGAGCCTCAGCTTCTGATCTTCTGTTGACGACCTCTAGCGTCAGGGACGTTATTCGTCGTTCACATCTCTTCGATCCTCTGACAACCTTTTGTACCACAGATAAACTTTGGCCCAAGGTACCTTCATCATATGCTACAGTCAACGTTCGGAATGCATCTGCGCACTTAATTTAGTTTTTCACACAAAATTTAGTACAAATTGTTTGTTCCATTTTTTGGAATAGGCAAAAATCGAAGACGAGTCAAAACACGTCCAAGCAAAATAGTTGCCAAAAATTAACTGAACTTTCAAAATGGCCGAGCTTGTCAACGTAAGCAAGCTGTATGAGTACCAAAATAATGCCACAAAACAATGGAATATAGGTAGCCCGCGATAATTAAAATTTTGCGAAACTTATTGAGCAGACCTTGTATTAACGTAACCCAAGGCCTACCAACCCGACTGCTGGCCTCACGCCCACTTACGCACAGCAGAGGTTAACGATAATCCAACCGATACGGGAAGGAGATGTGGTCAGCATCTCGACATCCCTCAGCCGGAATGTTGGTTTTCGTGACCAGGGCCGCTTATCTAGCGTAAGCTCCTCACGTTCCTCACGATGATGAGTGGGCACCAGTCCTATACCCGGGACCTAAAATCCCCAGAACATGCGTGGGATCGAACCCGGGCCGCATTCCGTGGACAGGGACCAAGGCATGCTTTCTTAGCCCGCTATACCACGGCGCAGGGCAGATCTTGTATTACCTTAATCCTATCTTAAATCATTATGACTATACTTTTATTTTCAAAATTTCAACAAGTCCCATTCTTAACAGCGCATGCCGCAAGTAAACGTTGGTATACGAAACGAAATCATTGGGAAAGGGGATTTTGGAAGCCATCGCAAAAAGCCTTTTCTCAACGTTGTCGTTATACAAACTGAGGAAAACTTAGACACTTTTTCAGGTAGAACACAATTGTCAGTGCTCAAATTTCAGACCTCCAACCATATGTTCAGTTAAACAGCCTCCTGTGTCCGTATGTACCATAGAAAATTATAGTTACGGATACCTTGATACAGCCTCGGACTAACTCGGATGGTCTGCAGATCAACCGGCGAAGAAAACGTCTAATGAAACGGAAAACAGATTTGGTAATTGTGACTTGGAACGTAAGGACAGTGAAGAAGATACTCATAGGAAAGCTTGGTGGCAGAAGGAGAAGGGGAAGTCCCAGAAGAAGATGAGTAGATAATGTAGAAGATAACTTGAGAAAGTTGGGGGTTAAAGGCTGGGGAAGAAAAGCAGGGAACCGAGTAAAATGGAAGATGGTGGTTAGGGAGGCCAAGGGCCTACATGGTCTGTAGTGCGAACTATCATCATCCTCATTTATATTATTTATTTTTCCTTATCTTTATAGAGAGGGTTTTATATTGATTAACCCACATTCCTTGATTAACCTGAGCGTAACTTTTTATTTCATTTTTGTATGTTTAATTGACGAAGAATTTTGCGTAATACATATTCTCTCCCGCATATACATCTGATGTATTCCAGAATCTTTGCCAGTTCTCTCTCTCTCTCTCTCTCTCTCTCTCTCTCTCTCTCTCTCTCTCTCTCTCTCTCTCTCTTTCTCTTTCTCTTTCTTTTCGCGCTTACTCTTCAGTTTCTGGCTCTGGGTGATTTCCCTTCACTTTCCATTGTATTTGTAAGTATATGGTTACACAGATTTTTATTTTATTGTTTTTACCGTGTAGACTTTTAATAGCAAATAACAATAGCGATGGAATTATGTTGTTAGTGCTCCTATTATCATGCCAGTGCATCGCATTGTTTGACCTGAAATATCAAGGTTGAGGGACAGGAACCTTGAACCTATACTAACACTTGATGGAGAGAGATACGTCAGAACCACCCACATATGGTCTGCAGACAGTCGAGTCTCGGACCATTATCTTTACTGAAAACTCAATTTACACCTGCCCATCACAAAGGAAATGACGTCAGCCATCCCCAAACGCCCAGTTCTGTCACCAGAGGTTGATTAAAAAGGAAGACATTGTCTGCAGACACTTACAGAATAACGTGATAATCTTTGCGTAGCAATAGCTGAAGGCCTATAACTGAAGTTTCAAATGACGTGAAAGGTGGTTCCTCATAATGACTTCGAACTCTAAAATTTTTATTTGTTTTCTTCATTTATTTATGAATAACACATTGCTATAGAATTGCCTGTGGATTAGCAATTATATAACAATGCTTAAATATCCAGCTTCTTGACCCCTCATGTACAACAAAATCGATGTCGGAAATAAATAGTATAAATTTTAAACAAATCTAACGAGAGCTTCAGATATTTCAATTTTCACCTTTAAGCCCCCCCAAACCCATGTTTTTGTTTTTTGACATAGTTAATTACTCCACACCTTTCTGCACATTATGTTTCTTATTTGTAAAGTGGATTTATATGTATTTTAATCATATGACAATATATGTTATTTTAATTTGTTGTGGAGCCATTTATAACATTTGGAATAAATGTAGACTATTTCGCCTAGGAAACCGTTTAGCGAATTTGTTGCAGCATATGTTGCGATGATTTTCATTTTTTTATAGTGCGCTTTAGGGGCCATTTTACTAAGATTGTGTATTTCTATGTATTTAATTGGAAAATTTTTAGTGCCTATTTAAGTGTTTATTTTTCCCATTTTTAGTGCCTTTTTGCCTGCCTATTTCACACATTTTTAATGCCTATAAATCCGCTCTCTACTTATGAGACAGTATTTATAGCAATTCAGTGTGCTTAACGTTTCATATGTTGCACAAATGTAAAATGCATTGTTGTTAACAATAGTAAACTTCATTATCACTTTACAGGAGAGCCTGTCTTAGAATAGACGTGTATCGTTTTAGTGGAGAGCTCAAATGTTTAACAAATAGAGAGACATTCCAGTATATTTCCAATAATTTTTAGATTTGGAAACTTTGTTCTACTCTCTTCAAATGACGTAGTCTGTATAGATGCCATACAATCGAAATTGTGGATAAAGTACCCTTTAAAAGTAACGTAATTTCACTCAAAATGTTCTCTTGGGTGTACCTTTTCGTGGTAGAATCGCCGTATCGTTATTAAACAAAATATGTAAAGTCATTTCTGGTATAAGGTCATGAACATAACATTTTAAAACTGACGGTATAAGGCTTTTAATGCAACTTTCTGCTTATAGAAATCAGCGTCACAGAATGTGTAAATAAATAACTACTGTATATGCCGAACCAGTTTATTTGCATCAAAAAAACCGTTACATGCCTTCAGTAGATTGCTGGTCACGTCCTCTTTTCATTGCCAAAAGATTGGAAGTCGTTTCCGCGAAATAAACTCCGTTGAGAGCAGTGATGGAGTAATCTCCTGCTAATAAATTGCTTATTTATTACACTGTTTCTCTGAAATAATTTACATATAATTATAACCTTACACGTGTTTAATACTGCCTACTTAATTTTTATTTCGTGACAGAAAAAAAGCCCTGGTTTCAGTTTATATCAAAATTTGGTTCCGAATAAAAACTGTATAAAACTGAATTTTAACTTCAGTGATATTTTACGTTTAGCTATGGAACATATGATTATTGTTTCAATCCGGATTACAAGAAGACAATATTGGCTACAAGGGGCACTATTTGTATATTGAGCCTTGGCAGACCTGAATATTGTAGAAGCCAGATGTTGAAGTCAACTAATGTTTCGAATGGAAAGTTTGCCATTATTGACCACAATCTACTTCAGCCATTTTGTCACTAGAGCCCATCTGTTTTGTTTACATTAGCTTGAAAACTGTATCTCTACAGAAACGTGGAATTAACTCGAGAAAATTTTCGTGCAATGATTTATTATGACTTCCGACGTGCATTATCAAGACAAAAGTACATTGTTCAACTAACTTCCACAAATAGCGATGAAGCTTTGCCACTGTGAAACGCTGGTATGACGAATTTAATTGCGGCCGACGTTCGCTCAATGATGATTTTTTTTTTTTTGTAATTTGCGTCCTAAAACGTTAAGTCATATCGGACGATGAATGGGATGGGTGAAATGATGCTCAAATGAGTCCAGGATCCATAGAGCTTAGAGTTACTCGACATTCGTCCTTTAGGATAAGCGAAAACCCTTATCCAGGTAACTCACCCTGACCGAGATTCGAACTCGGTACCTATTGAACTTGAGGCAGACACGCTACCACCACGCTACCGAGGCGGGCGCTCAATGATGAAGTTCGTGAAGGTCCTCCAAAATCAGTTGTTGTGTCAGGAAACATTGATGTTGTGCTAAAACTAATAATACAAGTACGTCATGCGACATATTGTGAGATAGAGGCAACCCTAGGCATTAGTTCCACCAGTATATATCAAATATTGTATGATTATTATCCGTGAAAAAGGTTTCCTCAATTTGGATCCCACATAATTTGACGCAATCTCAAAAAAATGCTCGTGTCCATTGGTGTCCTAGAAATAAAATGGCAACGCCTCAAAAGATGCATGTAAAATTGTAATAGGTGACGAATCGTGAATCTATAAGTATGAGCTGGAACGTAAACAGCAGTCGACTGTACGGGTGTTTCAAGATCAAGCAAATCCAACAAAAGTTGTTCGCACTCGAAGCACTTGGAAGCAAGTCACCTGCTTTTACAGCAAAACTAGCGATGTGGCAACAGTGCCTTTAGAGGAACCTAAAAATGTCGACTGTTACACAACTATTTGTTTGTCGGAAGTCTTTGGTGAAGTAAGGAAAACCACAAGAATGGTAGGATCGTTCTTCATCGCTTTAAGGAAGCGATGTGAGTAAATTAGTAAAATTCAGAATAGAAGGAATAGAAAGGCAGAAAATATGGGGAAGTCTAAAAAATATGAGATCATTTCAATTCTACAAACAAATAAAAACAACCTGAGGACGAAAAGTATACGAGAAACATAAAAATGACAATTATGGAAGTTGCATTCCAACAGTAAAGGAACACGTGATAATTGGGGAGCGATGATTGTGCATGGTGTGCAATTACCGATTTAGAGGTCAGCGATTGGTTGGTATTTGACAAATCCTAGTACTTGATTGGTCTATACGAGAACAGTGATATTTGTGTGAAATAGTCACTGTAATTACTAAGTTTAGATAATGTAACTTGCGGACAGTACGTGTCGCTATAGTCATTGAGTCTTAACGGAGAAATACAGGGTGTATATGAGTGATTATCGGGGTTTAACTTTTATAATATTTATACATTCAACTTACAGTTATAAATGATATGTCAAATGAAAAAGCAACTCAGTTTTACCAAGAACCTTATAAATGTTCAATGTGACTACCCTTTGTCACACGGCACACATCAAGTCTATAGCCAAATTCTTCCCAAAGGTTGATAAGTGTGTATTCAGTAATTGTAGCAATAGCTGCTCCAATCCGGATTCTTAATTCAGGGAGGTCAGCTGGTAGCGGAGGCATATACACACGATCCTTGATGAACCCCCAAAGGTAAACCTCGCACGGTGTTATATCAGGAGAACGTAGCGGCAGTGCATAGCAAGCGCTGTCATTGGGGCCCTTGCGACCTATCCAGCGCTCGGGTAGAGTGACGTTCTGCCAATCACGTACTTCATTATGCCAGTTGATACCGTTATTATGGTTTGTCAGGAGCAAAGAATAATGATAGACGTCAAAGGAATGTTGGTTCTTTGTGACGACCAAGGGCAAGAACAGTTCAGTTGGGGAAAGTCTGTAACAATGCCATGAATGAAAGGAGCAGTGTCCTTAGAAGGTTTCTAAAGGAATTGTCACTTGACGTATATGAATAGGGAATTCTTTGGATCGTTTACAATGGCGACCAAAACAGCCACAAAAGGACTTTGTTTGTTTAAAAGAGTTTTGAAAAGGGAAAGTTAGAGATATATACACGCACGCAGTTGTGGTTAAGGCAGTCGTCGGTGTGTAGCCGATATGGCTATATCGCGGCTAGGAAGCCATTATAAACAATTATCGGCGTGTAGCCGATATGAGGAGAGGAGTCAGAGACGTGAAGCCTATTAGAGCGGTTAACTTATTCTGTATTGAATATTTGTCGGTTCATCAAAATTTATCGAGTAATATAATTAGCATTCAGTCACTATAAACCGAGGTTGGTAACCCTCGGTCGGCAGCTTCCATTTTGAGGTTAGAAAAGAAGCAGTGAATAAATAATTTGGAGACGGGCATTCCAGTGTTGTAAAATTTCCTTCTCACACCCATCCACGCATACCCTGAGAGAAACCTCATTGCTCGCCGACTTCTGTGTTCGCCATTATATTATATTTGCTTCAAACTGGCGCACAACGTGGACTTGTGTACACCCATAAACATTGTTGCTTCAAACTGGCACACAACGTGGAGCTGTGGTAACCTTTGATCGCCACCATCATTTTCGTATCACAGTGAGGTAGCACACAACCTTGCTGGAAATGACATTCTCTGGCTCACTTTCTTCCAACTGAGGGAAGAACCATTGCTCTAGTGTATCAAGGTAAGAAGTGCCAGTTACAGCAGGTTCAACAAAACAGAAAGGCTGGGATACGGCACAATAAAAGCATTCACTTTAGGGGAGTATCGTTGCATTTGTACCATCTCGTGAGGATTTTCTGAGCCCTAGATATGCACATTATGAGTGTTAACATGTCAACTAAGGTGAAAGGTCGATTCATCACTGAAGACAACACGATCCTTAAAATCGTCATCGTCATGGAACAACATGTCGTTTGCGAAGTTGGCACGTAATTCGTGGTCTGTCAGCTTTAGAGGCTGTAAACGGTAAGGACGTAGTCGTAAGCGTTTTCTTACAACTTTCCAAACAGTCGACACAGGAACCTGTAATTCACGACTAACCTTCCGGACTGATTTGTTTGGGCTACGAGTGAACGACTCTCTCACTCGCTCAACAGTCTCTTCACTTACTCTTGGTCGTCCCGTGCTCTTCCCTTTACAAAGGCAGACGGTATCTTCAAACTGATGATACCATCTACGAATGTTATTATCACTAGGAGGATCACAACCGAACTTAATGCGGAACGCACGTTGCACAGTAACCACAAATTCGGTCTTTGCAAACTGCAAAACACAAAACGCTTTCTGTTTACTAATCGCCATCTTTGCTACTACCGCTGTCTAGTGGATTGCGGCAGAAACATTGCATGCACATGCGCACTGATGCCAACAATCAAAACTGAGTTGCTTGTTCATTTGACATATCATTTATAACTGTAAGTTGACTGTAATAAATATTATAAAGAGTTAAAACACCGATATTTATTTATATACACCCTATATATACTTCCTTTAATGCGAGATACAGAGCAGTTCTTCTGCTAGTAACACGTAACTACGAACTTAGACGGTAATATACATATAATGGTCGGTAACCGTTAACAAAGGTAGCTAGACTACGTGGGCTGTTCAATAATGAATGATCACACTTTTTTATGACAGCGTACCTTTACTCATCCTCATAATTTTGATGGTCTTTCTCAAACTTGTCTCCCCTGAATGTGATGCACTTGTCCCAGCGTTTCTGCAAGTCTTCAAAGACATGCTGGAGACCATTTTTGAGATATCCTTCAAAATCGTCTCCGCAGCCTTCAGCACTGCTTCAGATGATGGATAATGCCTTCCAAGAAGGCGTTTCTTCAAGTTGGTGAATAGAAAAGAGTCACATGGGGATAAATGCGGACTATAGGGTAGGTGAGGAATGCACTTCACGTTGATTTTTGCAAGATATTCAGCAACAACATAGACAATATGCGGCCATCTTGGAACCCATCGCGGGTGGCACCCAATGAAATGTTCAGTATTTCAGAAAGTGATCTTAAGGTAATTGGTCGATCCTCTTTCCCAATGGCGGCAGCAGCAGTGTTGATGCTTTCTTCCGTAAGAGCAGTAACTGGAGAACCGGGTCCACCTTCCTTTGAAATTGATTGTCTCCCCAGCTTGGAGCTGTGCGGTAGGGAAGAACAGACTCTCCATAGGCCTCCTGTAACATTGTATAGGTCTCAACTGAAGATTTGTTGAGACAAAAGCAGAATTTCAAAGCCGCATTTTGTTTCTCGCATGTTACTTCCATTGCAGTGGTAGGCGATACTGTACATGTCTGAACTTGCCTGGTTCCGAGAGGCGGGAAGCAGCAGTGCCAACAATGGAACTACTACGGCTTGATTGTTTCACATTAAGCTAACAGTATATAATGGGACTGAATGTTATTGCGAAAAATTATAACCGTAAAAAGTTATGGTCATTATTTATTGAACAGCCCTCGTATTAAAACCATAAATTAAAAATATTGCCTTGTCGTACCTCTTATTCGAATAGCTTTCTGATATACTAACTGCTTTTTCATCAAAATAATAAATCATTGACATTACAGGAATCAAGCCAATGTAACCCTTCAAGTTTGGAAGACTTGATGTGGCAAATAATGAACGAACCCACTCTGCGTAAATCTCATTTTAATCCTGAAGTAAAGCCTTTAATTCCGCCAGTCACTGCAGGCCCTCGTTAAAATATGGCCTCGCTGACGCAGCCTAGCTTTCCATAGCGGCCTGTCGTAGGTGTGGATAAGTCTAATCTAGTCAATGTCAGGGGTTAATTCCATCCTGATAAGGTTACCCTCGGTAGAATTTCCATCCAACAGTCATTATAAAAATTAATTTACTGGCTTTTTGCTACCACACAGAAATCTCCGAGGTAGGGAGTTTAGGGGTCTTCGATAGGAAAGTAAAAAAATGTTTACACACCAAAGTATTAAAAAAGTAACAAAAATATTGCTTTTAATGTTTAATCTCTTTCTTGAGCAGCAGTATAATGGAGGTAACTAAGCGCACAATTTAGGTAAAAGAAATTATGATACTACACTAAAATAAAGGGAAACATTAAAATGGACCAGGTACGAGGGCTGTTCAATAAAGAATGATCATAATTTTTTTACGGTCATAATTTTTCGCACTAAAATTCAATCTTATTATATTATGTTAGGTTAATGTGAAAGAAACAGGCCATAGTAGTCTCATTATTGGTACGCCCGTTTCCCGTCTGTGAGAACCAGGCACATTCAGACATGTTCAGTATCGCCTACCGCTGCAGTGGAGGTAACATGCAGTTAAAGTTGATGTTAGAGGAAGAATCGGAGTTGCTTTCCAACGTAATCATTACTGATGAAACTTGGCTACATCATTTGATCCTGAGAACAAACAGCAAAGGTCAGTGTAGAAATCTCCTTCATCACCAACCACCCAGAAAGGAAAAGTGGTTGCTTCTGCTGGGAAAGTTATGGTCATCTCATTCTTTCATATTCATGGAATAGTTTATCAGCATGTTGTACCTGCACACACATCAGTAACTGGACAATACTACAGGAATGTCCTGAAAACATTGTAAGTCCATATCAGGCGGAAAAGACATTTCCGTGAAGCAAGCTGGATGCTGCACCACGATAGTACGCGGCCGCATATTACCAAAGTTGTTGCTGAATATCTTGCAAAAGTCAACGTGAAGTGCATCCCTCACCCTCCCCATAGTCCGGATATAGCCCCATGTAACTATTTCCCATTCCCTAACTTGAAGAAACGCCTTCCTGGGAGGCATTATGGATCATCAGTAGCAGTGGTGAAGGTTGCGGAGGCGATTTTGAAGGATGTCCCAAAAATAGTTTCCAGCATGTCTTTGAAGGCTGGTAGAAACGCTGGGACAAGTGCATCGCTTTCAGGGGAGACTCTTTTGAGAAGGACCATCAAAATTATGAGGATGAATAAATGTACGTTCTAAAAAAAAAAACACACACATAAATTGTGATCATCATTTATTGAACAGCCCTTGTAGTTTATCTATTTAATCATATACATTGCTAACGAACATTTGTGCTTCATGTTTTTTAACCATATGTATCCAAATAAAAGGACGCCTTGTATGTGCTTACTTTATAGCATAGTAGATTTTAGAGCAGTGTTCTAATTTATTGCATAGGATAAACGTGGGTTCGATTGCCCCCTCTCTAGTGACTATTCTCAGATATCATGGCGAGCTTTTTGAGGAGCTACAATAGTTAACGATGTCTTGTGATTTAATCAACATTCTAGGTTGGCATATGGTCATCAATAGCAATCATGTTGGTCGGTACAGCTCCTTCAAGTTGTGGTGCTATAAATTAGGCATAATATCATCCTCATCCTTCGCATTACCATTCTATTTATTTATTATTATTATTATTATTATTATTATTATTATTATTATTATTATTATTATTATTATTATTATTATTATTATTATTATTATTATTATTATTATTATTATTATTATTATTATTATTATTATTATTATTATTATTATTATTATTATTATTATTATTATTATTATTATTATTATTATTATTATTATTATTATTATTATTATTATTATTATTATTATTATTATTATTATTATTATTATTATTATTATTATTATTATTATTATTATTATTATTATTATTATTATTATTATTATTATTATTATTATTATTATTATTATTATTATTATTATTATTATTATTATTATTATTATTATTATTATTATTATTATTATTATTATTATTATTATTATTATTATTATTATTATTATTATTATTATTATTATTATTATTATTATTATTATTATTATTATTATTATTATTATTATTATTATTATTATTATTATTATTATTATTATTATTATTATTATTATTATTATTATTATTATTATTATTATTATTATTATTATTATTATTATTATTATTATTATTATTATTATTATTATTTATTGATCATCAGGTTTTAGAAACAAGGTTGTCTATATAGCAATCAAGTACCATGATAACCAGCCCCATTTCAATAGCCCAAAATGAGCTTACAAAGGATTATGGACACTATCACCAAAAATAGGGAATTCATTTCAAAAATGAAATTTGAATATTCCATCAGAAAATTCAAGAAGGATATATCATAGCACTTACACAGATTTCAGCGCTGGTGCGTGATCAGGGTTTTGAGGATTTTAGTAAATGAAGGTACCGTATTAATTATGCAATCCAATATTTTCGAAGAAAAACTCGAAAAAAGAACATTAGGTTGGTCATGGTCACCTCATGGGATTTGAATCCAAGATCTACCGAATGTGGATCACAGATGTTACCGCCTAAGCAGTTTTAATGTTTTATAATGACGTACTTTGCATTTTATGCTTGTCTAGGGTTTATCAGAAATTAAGCAGTTGTCCGTTGGAAGCAATATACAATTACATTTTTTGTACTTTTAAGTAACTGTATGGCCACGCCGTGGCCGAGCGATTAGAACGCATCACTCTCACCAAGGCGAATGCTGGGTAGGTTAATTCCATCCCCCGAATCTCTTGTCCCTCCATTTAATCTCCATGATGATTTCATATCATCTCTCATCTGATGGTCTCTTTCAGCGTAGAAGTGTCGGCTGGTGTCACGGCGGTGCATGGCAGGTTGATATGATCTGAGGAAAATTACTTCCTCCTCCGGTAGGTCTGTTGCCTGACTCCGCGCCTCTGTTTGGATCATTTCGAGAACGCCAGTCAGGGACCTTTGGTGCTCGGATCGCCTGCCTGGGACCTTTAGGGCTCGGCTACTGGGCTCGTTGTCGTACCGCTGTAGGGGAACGAGTTCACTGTCGGGTGAAGTCTCTATCCAAGTAAACTGTATGGACCCTGCCCTCTGTACTGTCGTGGCTCCTTGGTCGGCCGCCCGCTGTCTCCTTCGTCTCTTCCTCCCTCCCAGGGGTGTCCCACTTGGGGCATAGGAACAGTGGGCCCAGCATGGTGGCCTACCTACCGAATCCCCTCCGTAATGATATCCCCAATCCCCTATAGATGTATTTTCCGTTATAAACCAATTATCTTTTATGAAATCAGTTAATTTTTAAGTAAATAATCCACCTCTTCCATTATAACTGACTAATACATATTAACCTCCATTTATAACCTATAAATATATTGAAATGGTAGAGCCAGACTGAAAAATTCAATGCCATAGCCGGGATTTGAAACACGGATCTTCTGGTTTCCGTCCAGCCGCTCTAAACCATTGAGCTACTATGGCCAACATGCCAACATGACATTAAATTCTCCAAATGACTCGTGTTTCTTCCGGTAAACCACTAGGAGTTCTCATAAACACATGAGACAACTACCTTAATGGCGACTTACTATGCTGTAAGTACTTTAAGGCCCGGGTTTTATAGTTCGGACCACTAGAGTGCAGCTGGAGGGAAACCAGAAGATCCGTGGTTCAAATCCAGGCTATGGCATTGAAATTTTCAGTCTGGTTCCACCCTTTCATAGTGTGTCCTACACACGGCTAGTGTGAATGAACACTTAATTTCCTATAAATAGATTGTTTTATAATAACAAAATGAATAGCACTTTTTTACAAGTGACAGGTCATTACAATTAGTTATAGTTTGTACCCATGATGATTTGGCGAATTTTATTTAAAAACCAGTTAAGTCATTTTTGGAAATGTATTAAATGGAATCTATCCATGGAAACAAACTTGGTAACACCAATAAGTCAAGGAGTTTCTTGCCGTACTCGTTAGATTAGATTAAACTTTTATTGTGTATTCCAAAATTTTACAATTTACTTTTGGCTACATTTATTTGTCTTTACCTTGTTGCTACCTTGGCTTACATGACAGCCTGGTCTTCTGCTCTGCCAGGTAGCTCTTAACCTCCATACCTCCTTGATTACTTAATTAGTCCCAACCTTCTCCCTCATCTTCCTTTCTTATATTCTTTACATTTCTGGCCCATTTTTTCTTTTACTTTCTGCAAGAACTCGCCAATACTCCTTACCTTCTTTTCCTCCCTGCCCGTTAACATTTTATAGCTACTGTCCTCTTCTCTACTTTCTCCCATTTTTCCTCCCAAAGCATTTCTCTCCACATTGCAACATCCTCGAATTCTGTTACATGTGTTCTATGTTTTCTTTTCCTCCACACAATTCACAAATTCCCTTTACCCTACCTCTCATCCCTTTTAGGAATATTGCTCCTGTTCTCATCCAAGCTAACCCTTCTCTCTCTTGCCTATTGCAGTAATCTACATATGCGTCTCGTCCCCCATTCCTTTTTATTTCCTTGTAAAATTGTAATTATTTCATATTTTCTAGACTTCCCCATATTTCCTGTCTTTCTATATCTTCTATTCTGCATTTTACTGATTTACCCACATCGCTTGTATTCCTTTCCTCTAATCTCCATAAATCTCCCATTTCTATTTTTTTTCCATAATAACTCCTATCTCTGCCCATCAACTACTTGAGTTCACTAATCGTTTTTGCTGCCTCATGCATAATTTTATAATTTCCCCTTCTTCTGTGGCCAAACACCTATAACAAAAATTTTAGGTTTCTTTCCATTATTATTACACTTCTTGTCTTTCCCAATTCTATTAAAGTTATTTCCCTAGGTGCTGCTGATCTTTGTAAGCCTGGTAGCTCTTTACAAAACCTTCTGTAGTTTTGGTTCAACGTGCCCCCGCCCCTCCAGATCTCCACTGCATTCAACATTTTGGATTCAACTAGTGCTTCATACATTCCTTCTAACCACTTGGTTGTCATTTATAACTTATATTTTCATATTCGTATCCCATTCATTGCCGCCCTTCCTTTTTCTTCCATAACTCTCCTGTGTGCTCCCAACTTTCCATTGTTATTCAACCTTACTCCGAAGTATTCAAATAGTGATAAAGTTTAGTGTTTCCTACTGTACTGTTGACAGTTTCACTGCCGCTTTTACTGCCTTATGGGCTTTAGGTGTCCTGGAAAATTGTATACCAACCCATCGGTACGTCTAGGTTCGTCAGCTTTTTGTGACCTTCAGTTTAAGGCAATCTTAAAGTTACATGTTCAAAAAAATTCTGAAAGGGAAAGGTGTTTGAGCTCTAAATGTAGAGGCAGGCTCAATTCTTCATTGATGCCTACGGCAACTGTTTCTTGTAATGATATGCAGCAACATGAACCAGCAAATTATACTCAGCACCGTGAAAAATAAAGCCGGTATCTAGGTAATGACCGATGAAAATATTAAGAAGAGCACGAGGTGTGGCTTCCAAAGCGTGTGAATTTTATATTTAAAACGCAAAGCCCAGCCCCATGCATCCTAAATGAGGATTCACTGCGATCGCATTTACGCTTTTACTGCTACACCAGATATGTAGAATTTATGGACTTAGTAATTAATTCGATGTATAGAAAAGAGCACAATTCATAACACAAGCTTAGTCTTTGAACACTTGTATTAGGCGAAGATAATATACGAGGCCTGTTCAATAAAGAAAGATCACAAATTTTTTTGACAACGTAAATTTACTCATCCTTATAATTTTGATGGCCTTCTCAAGATAATCTTCCCTGAATGCTATGCACTTGTCCCAGCACTTCTGCCAGTCTTCAAACACACGCTAGAAACATTTCTTGAGAGGTCCTTCAAAATCGACTCCGCAGTCTTCACCACTGTTTCTGATGATGGATAATGCCTCCCACGAAAGCGTTTCTTAAAGTTAAGTAATAGAAAAAAGTCACATGTGGATAAATACGAACTATAGGGAGGGTGAGGGATGCACTTCACGTTGATTTTTTGCAAGATATTCAACAACAACCCTGGCAATATGCGGTCGCGCATTATCGTGGTGCAGCATTCAGCCTGCTTCACAGAAATGTGGTCTTTTGCGCCTGATATGAAACTGCAATAATTTCAGGACATCGGTGTAGTATTGTCCAATTTCCGATTTGTGTGGAGGTACAACATGTCGATAGACCGTTTCGTGAACATCAAGGAATGAGATGACCATAACTTCCCCAGCAGAAGCAACCACATTTGCTTTTTGGGGGGTTGGTGATGAAGGAAATTTCCACACTGAGCTTTGCTGTTTGCTCTCAGGATTAAAATGATGTAGCCAAGTTTCATCAGCAGTGATTACGTTTGAAAGAAATTTCGGATCTTTCTCTAACATCAAATTTAACTGAATGCAGACCTGCATGCGAATATTCTTTTGTTCGGGAATCAACAGTCTTGGAACCCATCGCCCACAAACGCGTCTCATGTGTAATATTTCTGTTAGGATGGCACCCAATGAAATGTTCAGTATTTCAGAAAGTGATATTAAGGTAGCTCTTCGATCCCCTCTCACAGTGGCAGAAGCAGTGCTGATGTTTTCTTCCGTAAGAACAGTAACTGGAGCACCAGCTCTACCTTCCTTTGAAATTGATTGTCTCTCCTCTATAAACATTTTAAACCACCTTCGAGCTGTGCTGTAGGGAAGAACAGACTCTCCATAGGCCTACTATGACATTGTATAGGCCTCAACTGAAGATTTGTGGAGTGGAAAGCAGAACATCAAAGCCGCATATTGTTCCTTGCGTGTTACCTCCATTGCCGTGTAGGCGATACTGAACATATCTGAAATTACCTGGTTCACACAGGCGGGAACCAGGAGTACCAACAATGAAAGTACTACTGCGTGTTTGTTCCACATTAAGATAACAGAATATATATATAAAGATTGAATTTTAGTGCGAAAAATTATGACCGTAAAAAATTATAATCCTTTATTGAACAGCGCTCATATTTTGCAATGTTTTCGTGCGGTATGATTCAAGTAAAATGATTATTGTAAGTCTTATTGAACTATGGAAGGCGGCAAATGTTGGTACTATCTGCTATAGTCTTCAGTTTGTTCCTTAATTACCTTATTTTGCCAAAATCACTTTCTGAAATGCTGAACATTTCATTGGGTGCCACCCACACGTTGGTGACAGAAACATTACATATGAGACGTGTTTGAGCGCAATGGGTTCCGAAACTGTTGATTACCGAACAAAAGGACATTCACATGCAGGTCTGCATGCAGTTAAAGTTGATGTTACAGGAAGATCCAAAGTTTCTTTCAAACGTAATCACTGCTGATGAAACTGCTATATCATTTTGTTCCTGAGAGCAAACAGCAAAGCTCAGTGTGGAAATCACCATCACCAACCCCGCAAGAAAGCAGAAGTGGTTGCTTCTGCTGTGAAAGTTATGGTCATCTCATTCCTTGATATTGATGGAATGGTTTATCAGCATGTTGTACCTGCACACACATCACTAACTGGACAATACTACAGGGATGTCCTGAAAACATTGCAAGTCGATATCAGGCGCAAAAGACCACATTTATGTGAGGCAAGCTCGATGCTGCATCACGATAATGTGTCGCCGCATATTGCCAATGTTTTTGCTGAATATCTTGCAAAAATCAACGTGACGTGCATCCCTCACCCTCCCTATAGCCGCATGTGAATCTTTTATTCCCTAACTTGAAGAAACGCCTTCGTGGGAGGCATTATCCATCATCAGAAGCAGTGGTGAAGACTGCGGATGCGATTTTGAATGATCTTTCAAAAATGTTTTCTAGCATGTCTTTGAAGACTGGCAGAGATGCTGGGACAAGAGCATCGCATTCACGGGAGCCTATTTTGAGAAGGACCATCAAAATTACGAGGATGAGTAAAGGTACGTTGTCAAAAAATTGTGATCATTCTTTATTGTACAGCTCTCATATTTAGCATTTACAACACGAAGAAGAAATATAATAAAATGCAAATGTGTACCGAATATTAAAAGCTTTTGGTATCTAAAATCTGTGCAAACTTCTGTTGTACTTATTATTGCAATTAAAGGTATAAGTATTGTACTACAATAAGCAGAATACGATCGTCTTATTTGCACTGCCCACTGTTCTCTTACATGACCATCTCGTGAGCAAGTGCTCTTTGATCGGAGTAAACTATCTAAACATTTAATATTTCTATCACAGATTTTCAGTACGATCACAGCAATTGTTTTTTACCTCATTGAATTCATAAGAGAAATCAAAGCTTAGTTCATGACCGAGCACCTATAGTCTTGTGTTCGTATTCTACTAAATAACATTTGTAAATCAATTTTATTGCATTAGTGTTGAAGCAGTATCCCCGCGAGTGACGGTTGCCACTATTTTGAAGCGACGCTCCAGTTTATCCGGTCCGCTGGTTCTCAAACTCATCTATGTTGTGCCATCTGCTACTTCCTCGATAGAGCTGTGATACCTTTCTCACGGGTAAGCGTGGACGTGTTGTAAAGGGTGACGTGCGTTTGATTCACTGGCAAAATTATTTATTACCTAGAATATTTGGCTAGAGAGGGTTGTTGTCTGTTTATTTCCAATATTTAATTATTTCCGTAATTATAACGAAGTGAAGCCTTAGTAGCTGTGCGCCGGAAAGATAAATCACCTCATTCACTTAGGCGTAGAAGAGCAACAAAGTCGGAGGGTAAGGCATTTTAGTGACAGTTGAAAAGTAAGTGATGTCAATCTGTAATTCAAGCTGGTAGCTTTTCTCGAAATAGATTAAAGGGCCGCGCCGTGGCTGAGCGGTTAGACCGCTTGACTCTCTTCAAGGCAGCCCGCGTTCCAATTATGATTATGATTGGACGTTTAGCCAAAAATTCGTGAAGTTATGTGTTTCAAATGAGAAGAGTTCTCGCCTGTAGCGAATCAAATACGTTAGAGCCGTCAGCGTTGCCACCTCGTTATCCCCACTCTTTTAATATTTCGCTATCTCTCGCACATTTGCGAGTGTTCTTGGCGCTAACGCAAACTGAATTTTCCAAAGATTTATAATAATGCAATTGTTGAAACGACAATTGCAACGTGGATATTCGTATATTACGCAAATGGCTTAAATGTTTAATTTAAAATTAATTCTAGTTTATGAATTACTTATTTTTCTAATGTAATGAAAATACCAGCGGTGCATCCGTATAGCTGTGAAGGTTATTTACGTTAAGTGATAATTCGTCATTGTCATTGTCTTCAACGTCTGAATATTGCAAATTTATTATCATAGGTTACAGAATTTCATTGAATGTTATTTCTTTCCAAAAGTCTTCTTCTTGTAGTTTATCTGATATGTCACGCAGTTTTCCCAGTCTTGTTGTGTTCCCTGTTAATTTCTTCGCTTTTTTTTTCAAGTGAAGGAAAAATCCATTTATGGACTAACCCCGACTGTACTGGGATGGTGCAGCCGGGAGTGTGAGCTTCACCCATAGGTACTACCCAATAAAAATACCTCCACCGGAGAGTAGTCAGGAGAGGAATTCCAGCAGTACCGCTATAAGCACCTGCGGATTCATGGAGAACGTGTACAGGTTGGCCGTATGGCCTAACCGAGGTGAGGTTGGGTGCTAAGACATAAGCATGCGATATGCCCTCGCGGAATTCATGGTGAGGGATGTAGTGGGGTGTAGTGTCGTTTTCAATGGGAAACGCCATCCTAACGTAGTGGTTGCATCCTCAATGATAGAGGAGGTAGTCATGTGTAAATTATAGTACTTTTAGTTCTTAGTTAATGGTCTGTCCACCCTTAAGAGGGTAGAACGTGTCATTAATGCTAGTGGTGGACGCCAGGATAGACTTAGTCATGTAATGTTAGTACTGCGCGTAAGCTGCGTCTAGTATGAGGTTAATTCTAAGTTGAATTTGTTCGCATAAGATTGATCATAACCAATTTTTATAGCGATATGTCGTGTAAGTGTGGGGGAAGGGGTTGCCTCCCCGCCAGAGCCGCTTTGACTGAGAGCAAGGACTTTGTGTTTTGCCGAATTTCAGGGTCGTGGTTAATCTTACTTCTACTATGGAAGTCTTACGAGAGTGTTTAGATACTCTTGGATGTCTATTTCTGGGTCTCCCATTCCTATGGTCCTATAAAATATGGACATCGGTCTTTTATGTTTATTGTATTCGGTTTCGTAAGCGCCTAGTTGCTGTATTAGTGCGTTAGTGTTTTTATCTTTGCGCATATATACGTTGAACCTGAGTCTTTTGATAAATTCCTCAATTGAGTGTAGTTTTAATTCGTTGTGTAACAGATTGGCCGGTGCTACCGGCGGTTGCTTTGCAATTATTCTGATTATTCGGTTTTGTAGCGTTTGTAATTTGTGTAAGTGAGTTTTTGCAGCATATCCCCACACGGGGGCTGCATACGTGATAATAGGCCTAAGTCTTTCAACGTCAGACAGTTTAAAAATATTATTTCTATTTGCAACATAGCTTGAGCCCACATTAACTCAATTGGATTGTTCTGGCAGTAGTAAGGGAGGGGGAAAGGTGGATCGTATCTCATTGATCCAGCACTTTATCATGGAAGAGTAACTGAATATACTGCTTTGAACTCTCTAGAATAAATAGATATTATGAACTATTCATAAACAAAGATATAATGTGACCAGAAAGGTTCTGCCAGACCAGCAGGAAGTGTATTGTTTCCTCTCATCGAATTTAACAAACACCTTAGGTTATTCAAAGTATATATTTCTTTTATCACGTCATGTCAAATGTTTACGTTTCAGTTCTGAGTAATTTCAAATATACGTTCACGCATACATGACAACCAACAATGATACACACTACAGTTCCAGCAATGCATTGCTATAATATAATGGTATCTACTTTATTTATTTGTATTAGGAAAACTATTTGAGCTAAAAATGGGGTTTTTACGTTATGTTAAATTCATTACTCTCTGCTTCCTTAGATCAGTTTCGGCAAAATCTCAATTTTTGTCTTAGCGCGAATAGTATTTATTTGAGATCAATTAGTTTGCTTCTCGTCACACACCACATATATAGATGTATTATTTTATCTTGACAGGAATCCTGCGCGGTAGGGATGAGTAGCAACTGTGGTGGGGATAGTGCACCTATCGCCACAATGCGTCACTCGCGTAAGATTACGAGAGGGGAGGGCGGTGCGTAAGGTGTCTAAAAGCAAACTTCATTCTCGAAGCCAGTTTTGCAGCTGTTATAAACTATGTTGTAATTCTTACTATGGTAGTAATCTCCACGCTTTTGTTGGATCTTAAATAGTACATAGGCGTTTGGAACAAAACCCTGTTCTCCTCCAGCAGGCATGATAAACAACTGTCAGCCTTTCAATATCGCTGCAGAGTCCCTGTAACGTATTTCACTCCAGGCATATGGTCTAGTATGTGCTGTATTTATATAAGTTTCATCCATATAAACTATATAAACTTCACTTCGATATCTCCGAATATTTCGTAAATACTTAAGCCTTTTTGCACGTATGGTGCGATGTTCGATTAAAATTTGTCTGTAACACTTAGTGTCATTTTTTTTTCCAAATAATCCTAGCTTCAAAAGAACTCTTCTTAATGTTTAGACACTGCCTTGGAAGTCAGTAGAATTATTAGCTTCATAAGCACTTTCTTCAAAGTTGGTCTTTGTTTTTCTGTGCTTTAAAAATTATTCACAGTTCGACAAACTACTTCTGAATTAAAACATCCAAATTAGATTTTGTGCATGTTCTTAATCTTTGTTTACTGGGCATAGAGAAGGACGTTGTTGCACTAACACCAATGTCTTTTCTTTCGTTAATAACTCACCTAAACTGCTTTTAGACACAACTGTTGCCTCAAATACCCTTCCCCAGATTTTTATAGCTGACCCAGACCATTGTTCCTTTTTTATAAATCTATGGATATTAGTTATTACTTCTCGTGTTTTTAAATGTACCACTTTATTTCCGTCATTTATAAATACTCTCTTGGAACAAGGAGATTTTGAAAGCACATTTTGAAACAAGCTGTAGTGTTACCGAGTAGCTTTGCACGTGTTTCGTTGCTCGCAACTGGTACGCAACTAACCTGCCCTCCCCTCCAGTTGCAACCGTTCTGATGTGGGCTCGTCCAGATACCACTGCGCATCACTCTGCCCTTTTCAAGATAAAAACAAGACAACTGACCGAGATTCGAACTCGGGACCTCTTGAACGTGAGGCAGACATGCTACCATCTACGCTAACGAGGCGGGCAAAAAGACATCTTGTACGTAGGAGGAATGCAATACGACAACAACGCAATACTCCGATTGGTTGCTCAACTAGTAGCGTTCAAGGACAAACATCATACCAGTTGAAACACATAGTAGTTGTGCGCGAGGTATTGATACTTACTCGTACTGTAGGTAAACAGAAAAAGTGAGAGGAAAGTGTGCCTTCAGCGTCTAACGTTAATGCAGACAGACACAGTAATTTTTGTCATGAAACGTACAACATGTTGGTGGGATCAAACATGCCCTTCTGGAAGTTAGAAAATAGCTATTTCTTCAGAAAAATATACGGGGAAAATACTGGCGTCCGAGTCCACAATACGCAAGGAGTACCTAAAGCTATGCTAAGAAGACTCCATTTACACAGATGGCTCTCGGATAGCTGAAGGGCTATATAAAAATGCTAAAGTAGGATGTGCGTTTGTAATGTTCTCTCGCTCCACAGAATGCCATTCTTCGTGTTCAAACTTGCCAAGGGTTGTTCAGTCTTTCAAGCTGAATTACTAGCAATTCGTGAAGCAGTGAAATGGTGCAACAACTTACAATGTACCGCTCGCCTTTACAGTGACTCACAAGCAGCAATTGCAGCTTTGATATATACAAAAACAGCAGTCCTATTCCAGCTGAAATAAGAAGTCAAATATTATGTAGTTCTCATCCGTGTATTAAATGGGTCAGAGGGCACGTGGGGATTGCCGGAAATGAACGTGCAGATGAGCTTGCAGAGAGAGCTGCGACTTCAGATCTTCCAGAGACTTACACTCTATGCCTTATTTTCATGTGACGCAAACATTAAAGGAGATTATCATCAACGACTGGAATGAATACTGATTAAAAAGTGATTGTGGTGCTTTGACTAAGGATTTATATTTCTCAACGGTTTCTGACAGACATAAATGTAAATTCGTTAATCCTAACTATGTTCTCACCCAATTCTTAACTGGAAATGACAAATTTTCAGCTTACTTATTTGGATTCAAAATCAAATTCACATCTGATTATATTTGTGGAAATCATCTTCAAGATGTCCTTCACATTTTATTTGATTGGCCATTTTTCTGTTTTGAAAGATACGAACTTGAATTATTGCTTCAATCCTTAGGTTACACTTTTTCAAAACCACTTACACATATTCTGATGAATTACAAAACTTATCAATATTTCATGGCTTTCTCAAACAAAATATTTCTTAATCTAAAGGATTCATCTTGATGTTTACTGTTTGTCAGCTTGATATTGAATTTTGTTATTCTTTTGTAAATTGTATTATATTCATAAATTTGTAAACCATATTCCTAATATAACTTTGGGTAAACTAGGAATAAAAACAATTGGATCACAAATAAATACGAAGACGTACTTCCGGATATTAGAAACTCTGCGTCTAACAACAGAATATGGGTTTCCATAGCCGAAACAGACTGCAGCACATGTAATTCTTGATACGCTGAGTACACCGAGACATCATGCATAGGCATAATGCAGTATTGTCACAACTGTTTTTTTAAATTTACGTTCTGCAACATCAAGTCATACTTGACGATTAATGAAATGGCTAAAATGATGCTCAAATGAGCCCGAAAAACCTTATCTAAGTAACATACCCTGACCGAGATTCGAAGTCGGGACCTCTTGAACGTGAAATAAATGAAATGAAATGTATAGTGTTTAACGCCCGCTTTTACTACATACGGCACCGCAGGCGGTCCTTGAACGTGAGACACACACGCTACCGAGACTGGAAAGGACTTCTATAAGTCTAACTGTTAAAGTTCTGCTTTCAAGCCTGAAGCTTTAAGAAATCGATATTGTATTTATTTTCCAGCTATCTCTTTATATACAAATCATTCAAATGAAGACAACTTTACATCCTCTTCACATAAAATGTATAATATATCTCTCATTAGTCTATAAGTGCCTTAATCGTTTTCTGTTTCAATGAAAATTGATGGAGACAGTTTTGAAAAAACAACAAATAATGAAAATCGATGCAGGTATTGGAACATACAGATGGGGAAGGGTTTTGTTGAGAATCTTGTGTCCCTGAACTCAAATACTATCTTTGGCTTTTAACTGGGTTTTCATTTCCAGTTACACTGTTCACACACACAAACACACGCACACAGACACACACACATACACACACACACACACACACACACAAACACACACGCGCGCGCGTGCGTGTAGCTACACGGACCTTTCAGGGGACCTCCAATTTACACTGAATTGGTGATGTGTAATAATTTGTTCTGGGTACCATACGGTAGTAGAGAAATTAAAAATGTAGCCATAACAAAGCATTTTCTAACAAAACACTGTCGTTCACAATTTCAGCTTTTATGTTAATCTGCGCCTACACCGACTAGCATAATCGCTCTGTAATTATAAAACTGAAATGAAGAAAGGAATTAAATAACTCATAAGAGTAATTGAGAGATGAAAATCTGATACATTAATGGTATGTTTTCAATGCTCCTTGAAGTCTCATGCTGAAATGTATAATAAGTGGGTGCTCGACGTAGTTGTTGAACACAAGCTAGAGGCCAAACACTGTCTTACTGTACACCAAACCAACATCTCTTTCTTTGAATATTTACATATACAAACACTGAGGTTACCCACGCACAAAGCCTGGGTTAGCATTTAGGCCACCCAGTCTCTGTAGTTCAGCTGCAGGGCTATTTGTGCCAACCTTGCTAGCTTTGTGGATAGTTCACAAACTTCCATCTTAAAATCAAGCTGCTTCATCCATGAAGCTATAGATTATTGGCAAGCTGCGGTGGATATACAGTAGAAAAATGTCCTCCTAATTAAAAAGCTAGTACTCGTAAATAAAATGAATGCAAATAAAACTGTCTTGCAAAAGTAGAAATGTATGCTTTTTTCAGTTTCACGCAGTCTTCAGGGGGGTAACGGGTACATAAGCGGCGTGTATATTTTCTAGAAAATACAGACAAGATAATGTTCTAAACAATGGAGTCTACTCCGCATGTGCAGATGTTTCTTGATAGCTTACTGCTACATCGGTTGATGTGGATCGGGAGTTGTCAAGTAGATATGTTGGGATTTTAGGCAATACAGTTACATGGTCTGGAAAACTAATTAACTAGAGATAATTAAGGATTTTATACATGTTGATAAGATAATTTGTGAATTTTATCTGATACCATTGATGAAATGAGTTGTATGCAGTGTTGTTCTAATGACAAATTTTCTTTGATAACAATATATATTGTTGCATTACATATGCGGTAACAGTTAAAAGCCCAATAGCATCGGAATGGAACAGATAGAAGAGAGAAGATCGGCAAGAAAATTTGACTATGGCAACGTGGGATATTAGGACACTGAAGCGACAGGAAAAATCAAGAAAATGTATATAAGTATATATATATATATATATATATATATATATATATATAAAGTGCTGCGCGGAACGATTAATTCTTTATTTTATATTAAAATTAATCGATTACATCACCATCACAGCATAAGCCTTGTGGCCCGTTCCGACTTCAAGGAAATTGATCGGACCATCTCATTCGTGGCCTGCCAACATTTCTTCTACCTGCAGGTTTATACTTGTATACTATTTGTGGTGTACGGTCTTCGGTCATTCTCTGCACATGGTCTTGCCATTTTTGCCTCTATGCAATGATTGTTTCATTTAGACTCGGAATTTCCAATTCTCTTCTAATATCCTCGTTTCTTTTCTTGTCTATGAGTCTATAACCTGCCACCTGTCTCAGAAATTTCATGTCAGCAGCCTCCACTTTCTTCTGTTGTGAGATAGTCAAGACCCAGTTTTCACACCCATAAAGCAGGGTTGGGATCGCCATTATTTTATACAGTTTTAACAAAGTTTGACGATTACAATTTTTAAAAGTTCTTTTTATTGTGCCACATATTGTTTGGAATTTGTTTATTTTGTTTTGTATATCTCTATTACTGGCATATGACACAATATAACCAAGATAATTAAAATAACTTTGTTGTTGGTTGGGTTTATCATTTATGCAAATTTTGCTCTCAAATTTCATATGAAATTTGAATATTATATTCTCTTGTAATATTATTTAATCCATGTATGACTCTTTGTAAGTTATCTTCCGTCTCCGCAATTAAAATCTGGTCATCAGCAAACAGCAATGTGTCAATATTTCTCCCCTTTATTTTAAAATGTTTTCTGAGCATAGTTTGCCATCGTACAACTGCGATTTCTCCAATTTAAATTTTGTATTTATATACATACTTTGTACTGTTCCTACTAAATGTTGAGGAAATCCATTTTAATCATCATTTCCAATAGCAGATTTCTTTTTACTTTATCAAAAGCTTTTACATAGTCTATAAAAGCTAATAGAGTTGGTAGATTATATTCTCGTCGTTTCTCCATAATCTGTGTTATGGTGAAAATACAATCATTGCAGGAACGCCCTTTTCTAAATCCATTTTGTGAATCATGCAATTTAGTTTCTGAGATTGGAGCAATTCTTTGTGTTATAATTTTTGCATAGACTTTGTAATCTAATTTCAAAAGATTGATTCCTCTATAATTGTCATATTCAGTTCGGTCTCCCTTTTTAAAAATCGGAGATATCAATGCAATATTCCATTCATCTGGTAAATGCCCATTTTTCCAACATATATTTATGAAATTCAAAAATCTAGTCTGGAATTTAACCGAGGCATATTTAAATAGTTCCATATTCAAACCATCAGTTCCTGGAATTTTTTGTTTTTGAAATTTTTTAAAGTTTCTTTTAGTTCATCCATACTTTTTAAATCTACATATTCATTAACATATGTTGTTACTAATTTATCTTAGTCTGAATCAGTCCATAATTTCGTATAATATTTGTTCCATTCTTCAGTCATAATTGGGTTATGTTGCAGTTTATCTTTTTCATTCTCATTTAATTGTTTTAGGACTTAATATACTTTTTCTTGTCGTCCATGAGGACCATGCTGTAAGTTTTTCACATATTTATCCCAACTTTGTCGCTTTATTTCCCTTATTTTACTTTTGGCTATAGCATTTAACCTGTTATATTCTGTTCGATTCTCTGGTGTTTGATTATTTAGGAACTGTAGATGTGCTCTTTTTTCATCGATTACAATAAATATTAATCAAAAATCTTTTAGGCAAATCTGGCTCTCTTTGTTTTGTTATGTTGCTTCCAACCTAAACAACCTTTCCAACGCATCAAGCTCACTAGACACATAATGTTCTTTGAACTTTGAGGTAACATAACTATTGATAACTAACAGAAATCACTGAACCCCGAGAGAGTCTAAATAACACTTCTGTTGTGAAGTATTCTAACAGGTACATAACTACATACAGATGCAGACAGAGAGGTTTCTTTCCTTACAACTTGTGTGTGACAACATATCGTATACAACTGACTATCGCTTGCTAACATAAACCAACACCAACTCCAATACTCAGACCATAATACAGATTCCAAGATGGCGCCCGTCGAAGCCCAGTGACTCTGGTTAAGCAGAATAGCAAACTATACACAATGGACATAATCTAATCCATATTACGGAGCAGCAAGGTAACTCCTAAGCAGTTATCAATTTATTCTTTCAACTAAAACGTGTAATAACATAAATAAAGAGCATCATGACAAATCCCAAGAGCTTATCACATTATATAGTAGCACGGCCAGTACTATGCATTTTCCACCTTATACTTCCAATCAAAATTTAATTTATAAGGCATGACAACTCATAAGCAAACTTTATCTTATTGGACTCAATCGCCCTATCGTCTGTAGCAAGTACTAAAGTTTCTTTTATATTGTTTACATAGTAATCTTTTCTGGTAAGGACATAGGTACTGCTTATACTATAATATTTAAGAGAACTCACCAGATTGTCCAGTTTACTCCAATTGTAACGTTTGAAGGTGTCAGTTCCCTCACACTGCAAGATCCATTTAAAATTTTCCACTGGTAGGCTCATAATATTGCTTTTAGGTTATGAAATACTTTGAAACTCATTATGTGAAGGAACATCAGAGAAGCTGGGATCTTGAATGTTATTGAAAAGAACGTAACTAATCGTCTTTAATAATGACTATCAATGGGTTAAAATCTCCTCACCACTTCGGTTCAAAACTGTCAATAACATCTTGTGCACACCAAATATTAAACTTATCTTTACTCACTGTAAAATGTGTTGGATGCATTCTTCAGAATTTCGTTTTTTATGGTTGAGCTTTAATGTGTGATAGGATGGCTGATTCTTAAAAATCGTGGGGTAGGCATCATCTATTAATTTTGTACTTTTCGAAGGGCACGAATTGGTTCACCATCATTTACTGGAAAGATGTCTCCTTAACCTCAAAGCACTGTTCAAAATGAATACAAACTACAGTTTTGTCATTTACTTTAAAATCTTTACAATGTATGTTCCTAGTCCACTTATCCCATTACGATTTTACCTTCGAAAATTTAAATGTCGTGTGTGGTACACTACCGTAATTAGATTGCAGCTGGGAACACAACAACGATGCGTTTCGACAATACTTCACAGTATATATTTAGGTAAGCGTTATCACTTTATGTTAAATACTTAACTATAAACTAACTCGTTAGTCACTAATTGCCACTGTAATATGAATTACATTAATTCTTCAAACACACAAAGTAAACAAACACACACTTTACTCTGTAGATATAACCACAACATAACAAGCTGGGCCACGAGCGCCGCCATTTTTCCTACAATCGATTCTCGTATTATGGTCTGAGTATTGGAGTTGGTGTTGCATAAACTGAACTGTACAACCTTGAACCGAAAACTTCGATTGCGTAGCTATGGAAACAATAGCTGACCCCTCTTCTCAGGGTTGTTGGTGGTGTAACTTCGCTGTTAACTGCAGTAAGCCAGTAACATTTCTGATTTCGTGACAGTGAGTGAAAGTTTTGTGTTAAAAAGTTAAAATAAGTAAAAACGTTATAAAAGCAACTGCATGTCAGTCTCGCAAATCTTAGTAGATATTGATATAATACGTTACTAAATAATTACTTACAAAAATATTGTAGATGTAATTCAATACATATATAAAGCATGTGCGCTTGATGCAAACACAAATGTTGAATCTAAATATTTAAAAGTTTCATAAGTATTGAAATGTACAGAGTATTAAAGTATTTATACAATCATTACCCTTAATTTTTTAACAGATAATATGTCGATTAATCGATAGATTAATCGATTAAAGTAACACGGTTAATCAAATTAAAATTTTGATCGATATACAGCACTTTATATGTATCATATCTTCTTGCTATTTTCCTGTTTATATCCATCTGTTTCAAGAAATATTTATATTTGAGTTGCATTAACTTCTGCTAGTGATCGTTTTACTTGTCTAACGTTGAAGGTGAATTCAAGTATGCTTTGCTGTTGAATATCTCCTGTTTAATTCAATACATTAACACCGAGGTCAAATCTAGATGTGACGACATATTCGATTAACGTAACACATCTGTCCAATAACATTGGAGTCTGCCCTGCTCCGAAAACTGGTTAATTGTGACTGACGTTTCCATTACCTACGAAATGGTTGGCAAATGCTTGAGCTGGCCATCTGTTCTATTTGCGAAAGCCGCATGTCACCATTTCATGAAAGGTTAACTCGCATGAATATTAAGTGAGAAATGAATAGCACGTGAATATAGAAATAGAAAGGGCAAACTAGACACATCAGAAAGCATAACATGTGTCATTTTATTTCATTTTTAATCAAACTAATTCTGAATTCAAAAGATGTTTAGTTTTCTTTGGATTTAAGCATTTTTTCATTTTCGCTTTTTCAGCGTGACTGTTGATGCATGACACTTGTATTATGTACATGGTTTTATGCTGTTTCTCCTTCATTTGATATTTAGAGTAATGCATCGTTATGGATTTCAACAAAGAAACCATAAGTGAGAACAGACTAACCCATTACTATTGGTTTGAGCTGTTCAGTAGTTCCTCTTTAAGTGCTGTCGCTATTCAGTTTTTTTCTCGTGATGTCATTGGGAGATTTATGAGTATTAATGCCTGCAGAAACATCTTACTATCGATTCGGTTTCCTTTACAATGAATGTAGAGAACGTTTGTCCTGATCGTTATTAAACAGGTAGATTAGTCCATGAATATATATGCAAAATATACAAAAATATACCATAGAGCTTAATAAAACTCAAGATTTCCATTCTTAGCTCTTTCATTCTTGTACATGCAAATATTTTCCAACCATTAGCGATGTCATCTGCAATCTGAGACAACCATTAACACATACAGATGTTTTTATAGCAGTCCAATAATTCTTTTGAGTTTATTAACGGCAGGCATGCTTTATAACGACAAAGGCTCGATTTTCGTCTCTGCCCCCGATCTGCTGGTATATTAAAATCGTCATTTCATTTTCCCTTTCCATTTAGCTGGAAGTTCATAATTATTCATATTCCTCATTAGCGCTTTGAAGGTGTTCTTTCATTTGCAATTTCTGAATTTTAATTACTTCTTCCAAGAGTCAATTAGTACACCGTTAGTCATAAACTCGCCGATAAAATCGAAGTTGCTAACGAAGTTTCGTGTTGTCTTAACATCCCCGTAACGCCTTCATTATGAGCTGCCGTTAATAAAGTTGAACGAATGAAACATTATCGTGGAATGTGTAATTACTGGAAAATTCTCGATAAATGAAGGTGATTAATTAAAAGTCTGTAAATTTTGGGCAAGGGAATAAAGGTTCTATGATTACTCATCGCACCCATTATTTTATTCTATAATAAGCATGCCGTAAGAATTTCATTATTCAGGATTTTAATGTTATGAAAGTGAAGTGCCGAAACAGGTTTTTCATAAAAACATATAATAACAGTTTAATATTATTTATGTTAAGTTATAAATTTAGAGGCAGTGATTTTAATCTCATGTTTATTTGCTAGATATACTCTTTACCGTAGCGCAAACTCTATTTATATACATGTATATGCAGTTGTTTTCTTTTAATATTGAAATAACAATTGCTGATAGGAAGGTCGGCTGATTAGTCCTGGGCCTCACATAGAGATGGCACCACTGGGCCAGTATGACGGATAGAATCATAGTCTAACTCTATACCAGCTTGTATCTATAGTTATAGGTCAATAGTTTGTTTAGTTTTTGAATGGCAGCATTTTAAACAAGACAAGTGTAAAGGTTCACGAAAATGGAGGATTTGGACAAACGAGCAGTGATAAAATACTTCCATTTGAAAGGAAAGAGGAAAGGCATGGTTTTTTGGTCCAACAACAAACAATATGATGTAAAGCCTATCTTAAAATTTGAATTGTAACGTTACCTTAAACTTTAAAACGTTGAACTGCAACCTTCTTTCTTCTTATGGAACAATAAAGAACGATTTATTAAAGTGATATGCTAATAGTAGTGTTTCCACACCATCACATGTGCGTTTTAACGGCAGATAAGCTGGGAACAAAAACTGTTGAAAGCGTGACGTGTGACATGGGGAAGGGAATGTGACACACCATGGCATGAAGAAGTAATGAGGGTAGGGGAATTACGTGACGCTTCAACAAACCCCTAGTGCGCTTGATAGAATGAATGCCCAATGTGTACAGAACAGTGATCACAATGACGCGAATACTTTGAAGAGCCTAGGAATTAAAATGTATAATTTATTTTCAATAATCGGTGTAATTTGATAAAATCACACATTTAAAATTTTCAGTTTTTGTGCTTTTATTATATCTACTGGCAACTTGTGTTCTCATGACTCACTAATTTTTTAATATAAAAATTGTTAAGACATAAATGACTATTTAACTATGCCCTTTTCATTTAGGTAATGCACTGCGTAAAACGTTCAACGCCTTTTCTCAGATCTTTCATTATTCAAAATTTTTTTTGAACCACAATTACATAAAAAATTGTGTGTGCTTAAGACCAAACGACAGGAGGAAAACTTAAAAATTATTCATTTAATATTATGTTCCGGTAATCTGAGAATCATGGACCGTAGTTTCTTGATTTGCTTGTATAACAAGAGGAATGTTCATGTTTGTGGCTGTTCCGGCAATCTGAGAATCATGGGTCGCATTTTGTTTATTTTTTAATACAAGCGGTGGATTTCCATGCATAGGTCCGGGAGTTTGACCAGATTGCAGTGCATTGAGACATTCCTTCTCACGATATCTTCCCCAACGTTATTTCGCCATTGCTTTTTTCCGTTCGGCAATTTTTTCTTGAACTCGCATGTTTTCCATTTCCACATTGGGGTCATCCTACATCGAAGAATTGACTTGCTGAGGTTCCATTCGCTTCCTTTTACGATATTTTTTCGTGCGCGCATTGCTCAGTTCCCTTTTCCGTTGCAATGTCATTGATTTGATTTTCTTCATCCATTTTCTATAACATAAAATATTTAAAAATTCGTATATAACAAGACGTTAAGTAGTAGGTATAAGGGCCATTCTTACAAACGTCGGTCATCCCGCTATCAACTTGACCGAGGATTATTTTCATTCGTTAGTGTTAATGCAACACCAACTCCAATACTCAGACCATAATGCAGATTCCAAGATGGCGCCCGTCGAAGCCCAGCGGCTCTGGTTACGTAGAATAGGAAACTATACACAATGGACATAATATAATCCATATTACGGAGCAGCGAGGTAACTCCTAAGCATTTATCACTTTATACTTTCAACTAAAACGTGTAATAACATAAATAAAGAGCATCATGACAAATCCTAAGAGATTATCACATTATATAGTAGCACGACCAGTACTATGCATTTTCCACCTTATACTTCCAATCAAAATTTAATTTATAAGGCATGACAACTTATAAGCATTAAACACAGCAAACTTTATCTTATTGGACTCAATCATCCTATCGTCTGTAGCAAGTACTAAAGTTTCTTTTATATTGTTTACATAGTAACCCTTTCTGGTAAGGACATAGGTACTGCTTATACTATAATATTTAAGAGAACTTATCAGACTGTCCAGTTTACTCCAATTGTCACGTTTGAAGGTGTCAGTTCCCTCACACTGCAAGAGCCATTTAAAATTTCCCACTGGTAGGCTCATAATATTGCTTCTAGGTTATGAAATACTTTGAAACTTATTAAGTGAAGGAACATCAGTGAAGCTGGGATCTTGAATGTTATTGAAAAGAACTTAACTAATCGTCTTTAATAATGACTATCAATGGGTTAAAATCTCCTCACCACTTAGGTTCAAAACTGTCAATAACATCTTGTGCACACCAAATATTAAAATTATCTTCACTCTCTGTAAAATGTCTTGGATACATTCTTCAGGATTTCGTCTTTTCTGGTTGAGCTTTAATGTGTGATAGGATGGCTGATTCTTAAAAATCGTGGGATAGGCATCATCTATTAATTTTGGTACCTTTCGAAGGGCACGAATTGGTTCACCATCATTTACTGGAAAGATGTCTTCCTTAACCTCAAAGCACTGTTCAAAATTATGAATACAAACTACAGTTTTGTCATTTACTTTAAAATCTTTACGATGTATGTTCCTGGTCCACTTATCCCATTACGATTTTTCCTTCGGAAATTTAAATGTCGTGTGAGGTACATTACCATAATTAGATTGCAGCTGGGAACACAATAACGATGCATTTCGACAATACTTCACTGTATATATTTAGGTAAACGTTATCACTTTATGTTAAATACTCAACTATAAACTAACTCGTTAGTCACTAATTGCCACTGTAATATGAATTACATTAATTCTTCAAACACACAATCAAAGTAAACAAACACACACTTTACTCTGTAGATATAACCACAACATAAAAAGCTGGGCCACGAGCGCCGCCATTTTTCCTACAATCGATTCTCGTATTATTGTCTGAGTATTGGAGTTGGTGTTGGTTAATGCTGTGACTTCGACATCGATATAAACCAAACATCGATATTTACTGGAAAACATCGAATGCTTTTCACATCGATGTATTGAGGTCGATATTTTTGTAATATCGATGTTTCATCCGATGTTTTGCCTTTAAATTTTTATTTTCCAAAATAAATTATATATATTTAAATCATTTTATATAAAAATCAAATTTATATATAAAATCTTTTGACCCTCGGTCGGTCTTTCAGTTTGTGGAAAAATATAATCTATATGTTGTAAATGAAAATAAACGCAAAACGTCATTTTAATAATTGATAGTTTTATTATTTACATGTTATTACATTTAATTTATTGATTTTTTACGTTTTACTACTCTCAATAAAGAGAAATTGTCAATAAAAATAACCAGTTCTTAAATGAAGTATCTCTTTCACGAATTCCTAACACTTTTATTTTCAGTTAGTACACTCGTTTTATTTTTCGTTATTGTGGTTTTAATTATTCAAATACCAAACTTCGGTGATATTATCTGTTCCTTTTGACTATTATTATTGTTTAAAGTAGAATTTGACATGTCGACTTTTAAATGACATAAGATTGTCTGACCGGATCGGTTACCGGCACTTGACAGACGTTTTTTAAGAACGACCCTAAGACAACTATTTTTTTAATGAAACTCTTGCAGGGTTTCTGAATTTTTCATGGTATTTAAAATATGTTAAAACATATCTGGATGCGTGTTGTTGATTCGCTGTTGAGTGCGACAGAAAATCTACGGTGTATAACGGTATGGGCAATATCAGACTGAAATAACGAATGAGTAGGGAGGTGTTTGGTACGGATTGAGCCGACTCAAGCCGACTTCATCCGAATGAGCGTCACATATTCCAGCGTGACGGCTCAATTTAATTCACTACCCACAAAAAGTGCTAAACGTGCCTAAAGAAGTTTTCGCTTCAAAAAGCTTCAGAGTGCTTCAGGAATTAAAGAATTAAGCGTTGTAAGCTATGAGGCAGTCGATATTAAGTGAGGAGCGGCTGCAGATTCACTTTTTCAAGTTCCTTGTGGTGGTTTCATTTCTTCACCTCTTTCCTTTGAATTTGAGGTAGGTGGAGGTAGCTAACGATTCTTGTTTTTCTTGGATATAGATTTTAAGTTCATCGTGGAGGAAGGTCTTACTAATTGGGGTATTGATTTGCGCTGATGTGCAATTTTCACTGTCAAAATGTATGGCATGTAGTGACTATCGGCAATATTGTAGAATGTAATTTATCTGCGCGGACGCTTGTTCTCTATTCGACCGGAATATCACCTTGGGTATTTTGAGAAGCTTCTTCTTCCGCAGAAGCTTAGAATTTTCACGCGTCATTATAACTGCCGAAACTATCTTATGCTGTAATGAATAAACTTTATACCGGTTACATTTTTAGCATAATCCGCTTTGTAATTTCTTTATTCGCGGATCATTTTGTGCGGCAAATCCTGATCTTTCGCAGCGTGAACTTCGCTTGGTTATAGAATTAGCAGAATTTACGTATATAAATGAGCAGCTTACATACACAATATACCGAATTCAAGTCTTCTCTTAATTTTTTTCTAATCGGGGTATTTCTGCGATTCTGGCTATCATTTCACGGAATCGGATTCGGATAGGCTCAGTTTCGCTCATGAGTAAGTACGACGTCATTCGGGATAACCCATGGCGGAACCCGAATGCCGACATCACGCCCACATGCAAGGTATAGGTGGGCGATCATTCAACCCATACGGTTGGATGCATCCCAACCGGAAAGTTGGCTTTCTTGACCAGGGCTGCTTACCGTAAGCTCCTCAATTTCTTCACGATACTGAATGGGCACCGGTTCTACAGGGTGAGTCACCTAAAACTTGCACCGTAAATATTTCTGAAATGGTATGTGCTATTGATATGCGGTTTTCACGGAATTGAACTATAGGCAGGGGCTCGCATTTTCAAATGATACACAGATTTTTATAATTTTTAGAAAGTGTATTTATGTACAAAAGTTACATTTTTTAAATGGAACAATGCGTATTGACATTAAGAAAATAAAAGTAGAATAAATTAGAATGTCAATGGTGTTTTTTGCACGATTCTAATGTAAGTAGTTTACGGGAAATCGTCATTTGAAAATTGAACGCACCGGCAGTTGTTTGTTCCATTCAATTGCTTAGTTGCTAGGCTAGGATGTTGTTATGTTTGTTTACAATGTGTTTTGTCTACACTGGCAGTTATTTTGTGATAGTTGAAGCAGTAGGACATGCTTGGAAGATGGTATTTACCAATGCAGAAAAAGCAGACATGTTCATAGTTTATGGTGAATGTAGAAAGAATGCAGTTCTTTCTTGTACAGTGTACTTGGAAACATATCCGAATAGACGTCAACCATCTCGTCAATTATTTGTGAACCTCTTCAACCAATTACGTGAAAGTGGTAGTATAACGTCTAGAAAACGCACCAGAAACAAACGAGCAACTGGAGAGCAAGGAGAAATTAATGTTCTAGCTGCTGTTGCAGTAGATCCCCACATTAGTTCTCGTGCAATCGCACGAGGAAGCGGCATCAGTCAAAGAAGTGTAATCCGCATCCTCCATCGTCATAAGTTCCATCCGTATCACATCTCTCTCCATCAAGTGCTGCATGGCAATGATTTTGAGAATCGTGTGAACTTTTGTACATGGGCATTGAGACATGATACTCCAAATTTGTCATGTATCTTGTTCACTGATGAAGCAACATTTACTAATCATGGCCAAGTAAATCTAAAAAATATGCACTATTGGTCTGTTGACAATCCTCGTTGTCTGCGTCAGGTAGAACGTCAGCATCCATGGAGTGTGAACGTGTGGTGTGGAATAGTGAACCATCACATCATTGGCCCTTTCTTCATAGAAGGAACACTGAATTCACAGAAGTATCTCAACCTCCTAACAGACGATCTTCCACAGATGTTAGAAGACGTTCCCCTTCAGACTAGGAGGAATCTGTGGTATCAACATGATGGCTGTCCGGCCCTTAGTGCACGAATTACTACAGCTTATCTTCAAGGATTGTTTCAAAATCGGTGGATTGGACGAAGGGGACCTGTACCTTGGCCGGCCCGTTCACCAGATTTGACTCATTTAGATTTTTTTCTGTGGGGGAAGCTGAAAGACACTGTCTACAAGGACATACCAACTACACCAGAAGATATGAAACGGCGTATTACTGCTGCCTGCGCTGAAATTTCCACTGAAATGCTAGAACGTGTACAGCAATCTTTACTTAGTAGACTGGAAGCTTGTATTGAAGCTGGTGGTGCTCATTTTGAACACAGGCTTTGAGGGTACAGTTTTGTTTACTTGTCAGAATCCTCATTTTTCTTCATTCACTTGTTTTTCTTTAGTTTGTCCTAGCCATTGTCCCGTTTTGTACAAATGACGATTTCTCGTAAACTACTTATATTAGAATCGTGCAAAAAACACCATTGACATTCTAATTTATTCTACTTTTATTTTCTTAATGTCAATACGCATTGTTCCATTTAAGAAAATGTTTCTTTTGTACATAAATACACTTTCTAAGAATTATAAAAATCTGTGTATCATTTGAAAATGCGAGCCCCTGCCTATAGTTCTATTCCATGAAAACCGCATATCAATAGCACATACCATTTCAGAAATATTTACGGTGCAAGTTTTAGGTGACTCACCCTGTATACCCGGCACTTAAAATCCGCACCGCCAGAGGTAGGATCGAACCCGCGCTACATTCCGTGGCAGGGAAGCAAAGAATGATGCCTTAGTCCACTACGCCACGGCGCAGGACCGTCATTAGGTCCCAGAAGTTCTTAACTATCCTGGGCTTTATCTCGCCTTGCGAAAAAGGAAGAAAAAAATTTCCTCCTTTAGAACTTAACACATAATTGCCTTGGCAATTAACAAAGTATAAAGCACGACCTTCCCAATTTCATATTTTTAAAATAGACATGACAAAAACATCTTATGTGCAGAAGACAGTTACCAACTACGAAAATTATTTAATTACACTGGGCAGCAATGAAAATATTTCGGGCTTTAAAATAGTGAATTTACATATATTTCCATATCCTGAATTCAAAAATAACAATAAAAATGATAGATTAGCCCTTGTTTTGAAGATAAAGTGAAATTTCATGTTTTAGAGTGAAGGTTTCAAATTTGGGGGAATTATTTTTGGGAGTTGGCACACCTGTCAAATAACAAAACACAATCAGAGAGAAATTTTGGAAATTAAGTGATGCAAAAGTTAAGGAAAGCATTTTTTCGGACCACAAATAAGAGAACTTGTAAAGGATCCTGCATTTGACCAAATTTTGGAGGGGAAAGAAAAGGAAGCTTCGGAAGCCTTCAAGAGTGTTGTTAATGGATTTTTAGGCAACAAAAGAGATGGCAACTATAAGCATTTCATGACAGTGCTCCTGCTAAAATATCGTAACCTTGGATGCAACATGTCCCTTATGATCCATTATCTCCTCTTCCACCTAGACTTTTTCCCTCCTAGTAATGGAGCTGTTAGTGATGAACATGGGGAGAGATTCCATCAGGGCATTTGTGTTATGGAACAAAGATATCAGGGCCGTTGGAATGAAGTAATGCTTGCGGATTACTGTTGGTCTTTGTATAGGGATTCTGCGGAACTCCATCACAAGAGGCAAGCTGAAAGACGACGAAGTCAATAGGCCACCACATCATTCTCTTCAGACGCAACAATCTGGGAAATATTTTTCCAGCAATTTAGAACTCTTAGCATGTAATTACCAGACAAAAGTCAAACGCACTTTCATTGTTCTTACCATGTATGTAATTAAAATGTATCCTTTTCTCTCAATCCGTTAATATGTAATACTTCCACCTTGTATATCATAGAAACTAGAGCTAATAAAAATTTTTCATTATCATATTTGTTTTTATCAACCCAAAATTAGTAAGATTTGCCTCATGAAGTGCTCGAACATTCAGGTATTTTTTTTTTTGCCCAGTGTAATTAAAAATAATACAATAATAATGCAGTTTTATATATTAAATGATTGAAACATTTCAGAGGTAATTTAAATATATTTTATGGTAAAAAATTTCCCGCTACAGGCATTATTTAAGCAAATTAAATAATTAAGTTAAGAGTAATTATTTTTCATTACTCATATAGGTAGGTGTGTAGCTTCAGGGTGCACAACTGGATTGGTTATTAGCACTCAATTACTCGCACTGAAAAAGTGAAAAACATATATACAAAAAATTGCAGTCATTTACGTTTCTGCTTTCACTGTTGTAGAAACTCTTCCTAAAACCGTTATACTTCTATATACTTCGTGTTAATTTAGATAAATAAATGGTTTATTTTCTACATACTTAGTAATAGATACAATGGGCATAGATGAACACAGCAGGCTTAAGCTAGTCAAGCTGGTAGTTATATGATGGCCTTGTAACTGCCCTTATATAGCCAGAATGTAAAAAGAAAGGGATGAAGAATTCATATTTGAGAACAGTTTAAATACGAGCAAATAATAGCAAGGTATTTCTTGAAAATAAATTTTTCAACCAAGTAACCTTTTTGACATAAGCTATATGCATTAATGAGACCTACAATTGTGTGTAGCAAGAGTTTGTCCCTCCTACTATTTCCCAATTATGCTGAAGTCAACCAGAGTGAGGCTAATAAAAAAGAATTCAAATTTTACATTTTATTTTATAGATACCGTCACACAAGTAAGGACTTTTTTAAGAAGAGAAATTGTTTGAAATATGTTCTGACAGGCAATTAACTAGTTTTCAAAGTATAGACCACTAGATTCTATTGTCTTTGAGCCATCGTTAAGCAAAATTTATTATTCCACGATGGTACCAGTCTCTGGCTTTTGATGTGAAGAATTCGGCGACACCCACTTGCACTGCCTCAATTTTGTCAAAATTTCTTCCACGTAAAAATGGACCATGGATCCAAAAAGATGATAATCTGATGGTGCGAGAACAGAGCTGTATGCTAGGTGTGGTAGTAGTACGATCTCTCCCAACTGCTGATTTTTCCCCCAACATTGTTCGTGCAGTATGGGGTGTTGCACTGTTCTTCTGCAATACAACTTTATTTCGGTTAACTAATGCTGGGTATCCTCTTCTCAAAGTTTCATAAATTCGTTACAGTTGTTGAGAATAAAGATCAGCACCAATTACCCGCCTGTGTGGAACAAACTCTCAGTGAATCATACCTTGAAAATACCATACACACAACATGAAGGGGTAGAGCAAAAAATAGGTTGAAGGCAGGGCTGCAAATTGAGTCCCATATTATTTAATTTGTTTATTGATTATATCCTGGAGAGGATGGCAAAGTGTAATACACATAACCCGGTAATAGGTAATAAGGAGATTCCAGGCTTATTATATGCAGATCACCTGGTGATAGGATCCATAACTATAATAGGACTGCAAAAGGCAATTGATGAAGTACAAAGATTTTGCATGGAGTGGGGAATAAGAATAGATATTAATAAATCCAAGATTATGATTTGTAAAAAAGGGACAAAATTAAACAAGGATGAGCAATGGTTTTTGAGGAAAGAGCTTGAGGTAATGAAGGAATTTGAATATTTGGGAGTAAGGCTGAGTAGTAATGGCGAATGGGGAGTACATGGTAGGAAAATAATTGCTAAGGGGAAGGCAGCTATGGTAGGATTGAGAACCTGTAAAGATAAGTTAGACATGCTGACAAAATGGTTAGAGAGGCAATATGAGACAATGATAGAGGCAAAAATGATACATGCAGTAGAGATTTGGGGAGGCTCAAGGATAAGCAGCAAGGTTGACAATATGTACAAGTTATTCTGTAAAGAGGCTCCCGGATTGACAAGGACGGCTCAAGGTGAAGTAGCATTTCTTGAAATGGGGAGGACCAACAGAAAAGGAATAATCTTGGAGAGAATATTGAAATTTTGGTTTAATTCTTAGAGTAAGGCGAATGGAAATATTTTAAAGGTATGCATAGAACAACAGAGAACAATAGTAAATAAGAACAGTTCGTGGAAAGTGCTAGAGGGAACTATGGGCAAAATAGGATTGGGGGTAATATGGAGAGCAGGTGCAGGTAATGAGAGAGGATTTTGGAAAAAGGTAAGGACAAGAATGGAAGACATAGAAAGGCAAGAGATAGGGGGAAGCATGGAAAGCAAAAGTTCATTGAAGTTTTATAGGATTTTGAAAAGGGACTGGGGAAGAGAAGGATATATGGACAACTGTAGTAGGATTGAAAGGGAGGGATTAGCATGGATGAGAACAGGTGCAATATTTATGAAAGGATTAAGGTGGAGTGAGGTAGGAATATGTCAATTCTGTGAGGGGGGAGAAAGTGTAGAGCATTACGTAGTAAGATGTGAAAGAGTTGAGAAGTGGAGGAAGAAAGCATGGGAGAAAAAATGGGACAAAGTTGAGGGCAAAATTGTAACAATAAGAATGCTAACAGGGAAGCAACGGAATAGGAGGATAGTTAGAAGCAAAAGTTATGAAAAGGGGAAGGAAGTAGGGGCGGAGAAAGGATTTTGTAGGGAAAAGTAAGGGATACAGGTAATCCCTCAGTGACGCATAAGGCTGTTATGCCAATCTGGCTGAGGGGTGAAAGAAGGTAGTCGCTCATACACACAACATTGCTTTAGGACAAAGCTGATTTTTTTAACGATGAATTTGCCAGGTTAACGGGGATCAAGCCACTGTTTTGAGACTTCAGGGTTTAGGTAATATACCCATTTTTCATGACAAGTGACTTTTCTCCTCCCACATGTATCATCCATGGGATTCCGAGTAAGCTGACTACAGATATCCCCTCTACGTTGTAGCAAGTTAAAGGGTAGAGCAGTTTATCCTCAGTGTATGCCTGGATATGTATGGGAGTAACGATGATTCTAATGACACTGGAATGCAAGTTTTAGTCTGGTTTAATGACTGCTTATTTTTATCATCACCTCAAACTCGAAGTTACCGGCAAAAGGTTATCAATATATCACTGTTTAGAGTAACCGTATTTAGAATGGTGTGCCTTCGCCCAAGACAGAAGCAGATGACCGTCTTAATGGTCTGCCAGCCATGGTCTGTCTCTCCTCACTACAGCTGCGTGTGACTTTTACCTCTCGAAGCCCTCTTTATTCACACCAATATTCATTTTGTGACTATTTTGTCCATTGTGATTATTAGTTTCGGTCATGCCATTATTAAGGGTCCAAACAATACCTTTTCAAACTGAGTCAAGTGTTACCCATTTAGAATTCTTTCTCCCGTGTCTTTTGTTAAACGACTCAACCACCTGCCTAAACGTGTTGTAACAAAGATACAGTACGGACGATGGTTCTGTGCCGGTGGAGACCGTGTGCGCAGTCGTTTAGAATCCAGTTGCTGACCCTACACTCTCGGTCATGCGCAGTACACTGAAATGGCCAGTATCGTGGAGAGGTTTGACCGGGTAACTTCTAACGTTTCGGTGCCGGCACGTTAAGATTTTAAAGTTTTATAAATTGTGATTATTAATCGCACTGGTCTGTGTGTATGTGTGAGTGCGTTTATATACTTTCTTATTTCGATTAAAATGCCTCCAATTCAAAGCAAACTTGCTGGAAAAACACTTCACAGCCAAACCGTGAAGTTATTAATAATGTCAATCTATTCTGAAATGGGAAGCAGTTTCTGGCGATATGCTAATAAAATGCAAGGGAGGGTGAGTGCAGTAACAAAAGTATCTGAGAGAAAATTTCGTAAAATAATTAAAGAAGCAGAAATCACACCTTTAAGTATTTAGGATGTAATGTCTCGTACCAAGGGGAAGCTGATATAATAGAGAAAATAAATAAATTTAACTATATAACAGGCACAATATAAAGAACATTAAAAATAAAGCAAGAAAGGACTCTATAATAAAACTATACAAAACAATGGCAATACCAACTCTGATCTATAGATCAGAGACATGGACACTAACAAAAAGAAATAGTCGAGAATACAGTCATCAGAAATGAAATTCATAGGAGCAATAGCTGGATATACCAAAATTGATAAAAAAAAAACCTTAGTCAGGATATTAGGACAGAATTAAAAATAGAAGAAATAAATCATGCTATTGAAATCAATGGAAAGATCATGTTCAGAGGATGAATAATAACAGAATACCAAAAATAGCATTGAACTATAAAATTATAGGAAGGAGGAACCAGGGAAGACCGAAGAAAAGATGGGCAGACCAATTTGGAGCCGGAACGGGTTAAACAATCCAAAGCCGTGAAGAAGAAGAAGAAGAAGAAGAAGAAGAAGAAGAAGAAGAAGAAGAGAAAGAGGAAGAGGAGGAGGAAGAGGAGGAAGAGGAGTAGGAAGAGGAGGAGGAAGAGGAGGAGGAAGAGGATGAGGAAGAGGATGAGGAAGAGGAGGAAGAGGAAGAGGAGGAGGAAGAGGAGGAGGAAGAGGAAGAGGAGGAGGAAGAGGAGGAGGAAGAGGAAGAGGAGGAGGAAGATGAGGAGGAAGAGGAAGAGGAGGAGGAAGAGGAGGAGGAAGAGGAGTAGGAAGAGGAGGAGGAAGAGGAGGAGGAAGAGGATGAGGAAGAGGAAGAGGAAGAGGAGGAATAGGAAGAGGAGGAGGAAGAGGAGGAGGAAGAGGAAGAGGAGGAGGAAGAGGAGGAGGAGGAAGAGGAGGAGGAAGAGGAGGAGGAAGAGGAGGAGGAAGAGGAGGAGGAAGAGGAAGAGGAGGAGGAAGAGGAAGAGGAAGAGGAAGAGGAGGAGGAAGAGGAAGAGGAGAAGGAAGAGTGTGAGTGAGTGTGTGGTGTTTAGGGCCCGTCGACAACAAGGTCATTTGGGCCCGAAGTCAACACAGGAGAAGGAAGAGGAGGAGGAAAAGGAAGAGGAGGAGGAAGAGGAGGAGGAGAAGGAAGAGGAGGAGGAGAAGGAAGAGGAGAAGGAGGAGAAGGAAGAGGAGGAGGAGAAGGAAGAGGAGGAGAAGGAAGAGGAGGAGGAAGAGGAGGAAGAGGAGGAAGAAGAGGAAGAGGATGAAGAGGAGGAAGAGGAGAAAGAGGAGAAAGAGGAGGAAGAGGAGGAAATGTGAGGCACAAGAGACCTCCTTTGAAACATCTGGAAAATACATCGTATACCACAAACAATCACTGCCATTGAAAACTTTGATAGGTATGTAATTCGCCAAACAATTTATAATTTGTATATTCAGGAGAAAACTGTACCCACTGTCAAAATTTGGGACTCCTGAAATATCAAGATTCCAAGAACTTTAAAGGGGGATGCACTAGTTTAAAGACTATCTTATGTGGCATAGGTTTCAAGTAGAAGAAAACAAGGAACAACAAGGTTCTGTTATAGCAAAGGTATATCAGAAATTGGGGCGTGTCATATTTACGTGCATAAAAAGGCTTAGAGACGAAGGAAGGTCGGTTATCTATGAAGATGAAACATATCTTCATACGAGAATTGGCTAACTCGTTTCCATGTACTACAAGTCACAAAGGTATCACCCTAGATTTATATTTTCCTGTAAATTAAAACATTTATTAAAGCAAAGAAGTAAAACACTAAAGAAGATCTGTTGTTTCTCAGTGGCTAAGATGAGTAAGTGCTCATATATCTTAAGGTATGAGTTTTAGTAAAGACGAGTCTGTGAAATATGGCATTGCTGCATTGTCTCCCATCTTCTAGCGCTAGCATAAGATGCAAGTGACGATCGGTCCAGTGCGTGAAGAAAGTATGTCAACGGCACAGAACTATCGTCAATACTGTACACTATTCCTTTGAAATCCATTAACATTCTTTACTCATTCGGTATCAACGTTCAGCCTGTTGAGGTGTCAGTTCATGAGCTACCGGTCTACATCTTCTGTATGATTTTCCAAATGTCTTAATGTGGCCATGTATGGTATCTTTTGATACACCAAGTTCTTCTAAAATTCTAGGAGTGCTTTGTTGCAGATTTTCTCGCAAAAGTTGGGGTGTATGCTGATGATTCCATACTTTAGGTCTTCCAGAACATGGTAAATCTCTTGAGTTTCGGTCTCCATTGTTGAAACGATGGAACCACCATTGTGCCACACGCTCACTAACGATACCTTCTCCTTCCAATTCACATACTCTTCGAGCTGTGGTAGCGTCTTTGTAATCTCGTTTCCAGGAGTGCTCTAGAAGAACTCCAACTCTGTTATCTCTATTTTATGATTGTTAACAAGTGAAGACTGACACATGCTCGCAATGTACGCAGCACTAGCCATGGCATTCTCTATGGTATCCCAATAAGTTTTCCGAAGCACCAAAATAAAAAATAAAGAATAAAAAGCTTTGAGACCACCTAATATTTGTGGTTGAAAATTTTTTTTAACATACTTTTCCTTAAGAGCCATGCGGTTCGCACACACATATACACGTCAAAATTCACACATTTGCATCTTTTCTAAAGGTGCCTTTCATTTAACTGACATCGAACTGTCTCTGCTTCTGAATTTTTGGCGGAATGCAACACTTTCTCTGCCTACTACGTACAGTAAGAAAATTAAACTTTCAAGAGACTAATTAACACTAAGGGATGCTTCCTCAACCATTTCTTTAAGGGGCGACGTATGCAAATATTCAGGGTCTTACATAAATAGCCATAACATCCAAGGTTTTTAAGTTAGAGAAGTGAAATTTAGTATACTCATTTAAGATAATACAGTTAATATGCACAATTGTTTTTATAATTTTTCATTATTTGTAACTAATGCTACATTTTGTTTTCTTTATGCAGAGATATTTACAAACTTAAGCCGACTTTTTTCAAAATTCACATATGCTATCTTTCTGAAACTTAGCATGTTATTTTAAAACACACTAAAAATAAATTTTTTGGATTTAGATTTCTTATTGAAGCTGTATAGAATTTAAAAAAATGTTAATCATATGCATCCTTTAAAAATTAAATAATTTCATATATTTTGTATCATCACATTCCATCTGGAGCTTAAACGTAAATTCTAGAACCAACAAAATGTTCATTGTGACATAAGAAAGCTGTGTGCTAAATTGCATCACTGTAGATGAAGTAGTTTGAGAGAAAAATCGGTTGAAGTTGTAGAAAATGCAAGTTACGGGGAAAGGCAATTAAAAATACAATAAGTATTATTTAGTTTGCCTTTTAATTTTAAGTGAGAACTTCCTATATCCATAGTCTGTATCCTCATTGTGTTCTTCTTCAGCCTTTCTTTTTAAATTCCTCTTCTGTCTTGGTTCTTTCTGCATTAATTTCATAGCTCTTTCTGCACCAGCGATGCGAGTGTTGTCGATACTCTGCAAAATTGTTTCCTTAAACACACCAGGTTGATACCCTAACTGATGAATAACTTTCTTTCTGCCAACATTCCCATCATTAAACACTATTGCAGCATCAAATGTAGCAATTTTCACCACTCTGGAAGACACAAATGATGTTTTGGGACACCTTTTCCATATGAAACTGTTGAGGCCTTCATTTGTGTTTTGTGTCTCTCCATAGAGACATATTTTTTAGATCTGGGTGTCTAGGTGTGCTGCAAGTCTGGGTGTGCTAAGAATTGGTAGGTGGGCTTTATAGATTCCAAGACAGCTGATGGAAGACTATGTGTTGCTACTATGCAACTATGCAACACTAGGACATTTAATTTTTTAAAGGTACATACACACCACGCACAGTAATAATATTTTGGTGTTTGATAGCTAATACTACATACTATTTTACAAAACAATAAAAAAACATTATATTTTTTGAACATTTTCTCGTACGTCCCCCCTTAAGTTTGTGCAGCAACTTCAAGTTCAATTTCAGGGCGCATTTCATATCATCATTCCGTGATTAATTATGAATAAATGTATCAATGTCTCACTCACAGTTTTGATTTGCTAAAATGAATTTTAATATATGCATTTCCTTATAAATTTTGCCGAAAATATATACATAAAGCATGATCGCTTAGTGTCACCCCAAGTTAGTGCAACAGCAATGTAAAATTTGTATATAGATGTATTTTACTTGAAAATCCAGTTATATGAATGTAATCCAACTTGCAACAGGTTTGAACAGGAACAAATTAAATTCATAAAAAATAAAATAGTGCAAAAACTGTGCCCGCGTGCCAAATATGACTGTGTACCATTTAAGCAGGTTGAAAGAAACGAGATGTTTGTGTGTGTGTGTGTGTGTGTGTGTGTGTGTGTGTGCGTGTGTGTGTGTGTGTGTGTGTGTGTGTGTGTGTGTGTGTGTGTGTGTGTGTGTGTGTGTGTGTGTGTGTGTGTGTGTGTGTCCGTCCCTCCCAAGTGGTTGAGTTAGATGGATGAATGTCCTATTTTGAAAAGATTAACAGTATACCCAGGAATGGCTACGGATGAACTGTGTTATTTTCCACTGAATAAAAGGATTACTCATCAAATTTCTTGAAAACATCCATTAATATATAAAAACTAAGAATGCCACCAAAAATTTATAAATAATATTTTTAGTTGCACATTTGCTCCCTTCCCCTTCCTCCAAGGTGTTAGAGAAATTAAATTGGTTTCCTAAGCAGCTTTATTTATGAACGAGCAGAGCCAGACTGAAAAATTCAATGCGCTAGCCAGGATTTGAACCACGGATCTTCTGGTCTCCGTCCAGCCACTCTAAACTATGAGCTACTATGGCCAACGTGCCAATATGACATTAAACTCTCCAAATGACTTGTGTTTCTCCCGGTAAACAACTAAAGTTCTCAAAAATACATGAGACAAGTACTCTAATGGTACCGTTGTTCAAATCCCGGTTATGGCATTGAATTTTTCAGTGTGGCTCTACTCTTTCATAGTGCGTCCTACACACAGCTAGTGTAAAATAACAATTAATTTCCATTAACTGTACCTAATAGTGGTCCGAACTATAAAGCCCGGGCTTTAAAGTACTTACAGCATAGTAAGTCGCTATTAAGGTAGTTGTCTCATGTATATATGAGAACTCCTAGTAGTTTACCGGGAAAAACAAGAGTCAGGTGGAGAATTTAATGTCATATTAGCACGTTGGCCATAGTAGCTCAATGGCTTAGAGCGGCTGGACGGAGGCCAGAAGACTCGTGGTTCAAATCCCGGCTATGGCATTGAATTTTTCAGTCTGACTCTACCCTTTTATATAGCGTCCTACACAGGGCTAGTGTGAAAGAACAATTAATTTCCAGCTTTATTTAGTTTAATACAAAGTATTAACCGGGCTTGTGGGCCGTGGTCTACTGGGCTCCTTTTTCATCTTCCCAGACGTTTCGTCTCCGGCTGCGGCAGACATCTTCAGTGGAAGTGCGGTCGGGGTGTCCTGGTGGAAGTCTCAACAGCAACATACGTATTTCTCTCAAAAATTCGATAGAAAGATTTCACCAGAAATGCGCTGAGATCTTTGGATTAAAACTAATTTTAACAAAACGTCTGAGTGTATGTGTATGTGTTTTATGTCTGTCTGTCTGAGAACGTAATTTAAAACCAGTGGTGGGTTACACCAAACCTATTAAAGCTCAGCATCTTCCAAGAATATAACACAAGAATTTTCAAGGAAATTCCCCCACCCTGATCTAAATTTAAAAGTAAAATGTGTCGATTTTTTATTTTCTCAAAAATCGCCTATAATTATTTTGATAAAACACAATATGTTCGCAGTCCTCTTAATTCTGAATGAACTTGTAAAACTTCTAAACCGTAACATATAGGCAAGTTGTTATGTAAAAAACTGAAGCTGCTGACAGTGAAGTAAACTAGGTTATTAATAATAACTAAACACTAGTAACACAACTTCACTTATCTTATATAAATCCTGGGGACCGGTTTCAAAGCAAACATCTGCTTTATCCTCAGCCACTCAGCTTGACACTCACCCACTAACTGACTGACTGACCTTGACCACTACCGGAGTTTGAAGGATAGCTCCTTATCTAACTGCCATCTACCGGGGACAACACAAACTTATTGATGATGTCTATAGGAGGGATATCAAAATTCATTACGCGATCCTTATTTTTCAAAATAAATATCTTCTCCCAAACCATTAAATCTATCGGTTCCTTCAATTGTTTCAATAATTTAACTTCTGGATTTACTTCATGGTTATATGACCAAAAATGATCAGCCACTGCCGATTTCTCGGTTTGTTTATATTTAATATTTCTAAAATGTTCTTTCGCTCTGGTTTCTAAATTACGCTTGGTTCTACCAATATAGATCTTATCGCATTCTAAACAGTTAACTTGATAAATACCAGATTTTTTGTTGTCTGAAATTTTGTCTTTTTTAGAAAACTGTAGCAAATTCTTTATGCTGTAATTATTATGAGGTGCTAGTATTATACCCACTTCTTTGAAAATTTTTTGGAACTTTTTATTTGCCCACGGATGATAAGTAAATTTTTTGAAATTATAATCCTCTTTTACTTTTTTAAGAGTGGAAACATCATTAACATTTTTTTGATATTTAAATTTTTCCATTCTTCTGATTATAAAATCTTTATTAAAGCCGTTAATTAAAGCAGTGTTTATAATATGTTTATATTCCGCATTAAATTCTTCTTCATTTAGAGGTATGTTTATCAATCTGTAAATCAAACTATTAAAAACAGCAAATTTGTGTGACATAGGGTTAAAACTTTTATTTTTGATATAATTATCCGTGTGAGTTGACTTTCTATAGATGCCAAAACTTAATTTATTGTTATTTTTCATTATTTTTAGATCTAGAAAGGGGATGTAGCCATTGTTTTCAATTTCTATTGTGAACTTGATAGCTTTATCCTGTGAATTTAGAATATTTAAAGCCTCATCTATATATCTTTCAGGAACTATGGCAAAAATGTCATCTACGTATCTATACCATATTTTAAAAATTGAAGGAAAAGCTTTAGTGACTTCTATTTCAAAAAAACTCATAAATAGATCAGCAAGAAAGGGTGAAAGGGGACTACCCATGGCTACTCCTGAAATTTGTTGAAAAACATTTCCATTGAAAGTAAAGAAATTTTGATCTAAACACAGATTAGTAAGTTTCATAAAATCTTCTATTGACTCCTTATCCAAATCATTAGAACTCAACCATTTTCTTAAAAACGTTAGAAGTTTTTCCTTGGGAATACTGGGAAATAGGGCAGTTACGTCAAAGGAAACAAGCCTATCATTTTTTGACAATACTATATTGCTGATCTTGTTTACTAACTCAAAAGAGTTTTTTATACTTAAGCTGTTAAATCTATCAAAAGTATTAAACCTTTTGTTTAGCCATTTTGCCAAATTATACGTGGGTGAATTTATAAAATTTACAATCGGTCTCATTTTATTGCCAGGTTTATGTATCTTCGGCAAGGCATACATCCTCGGTAACACTGGATTACTGACTTTAACCATATGCTGTTCTTTTTTAGGTATGACTTTAACCTCATTAAGTGTTTTATTTACATTTATAATGCACGATTTTAAAGGGTCATTCTTAATGCTTATGTAATCTTCTCCTTGCAGTAAAAGTTCCACTCTGTTGTTGTACTCGTGTTTGTCTAATATTACAACTTTGTTCCCTTTATCAGCTTTAGTAAATATAACATCTTTTTCTTTTAATGATTTAATGATATGTTTATTGTAATGTTCTTTAGGGTGGTTTTTATTTAAATTTTGCAAGATTTTGCTACATTTCATTTTAACCAATGCTTTATCATTTTCTTTTAAATCCTGACTTGCGATTTCAATGTCAACGACGTAATCTTCAATATTTTTTGAAAACCCTACACACGTTTTTATGCCTTTGTTTAGAAAGTTAGTTTCTTTTTCATTAAGATTACAAGTTGAAAGATTAATCACATTACCCTTTTTATTATTATTTTTTGTCGTTACTTTTATTTCTTTTTGCTTTTCGCACAATCTTTTTAATTTATCCTTTAATCTTTTTGTTTTATTCTTCATACTGAAATTAAGATTTGCCAATAATTTATATTCAAAATTAAGCCAACCTACGTTTCCTAAAACCTTCATTAATTTTAGATGTAAGTTATATAATTTCAATTCAATATTCTTTAAATTTTTGAAATGTAAATTCCTTTCTGTTTGAATAACTTTTCTATCTGCCGCCATTTGCTGAACACTATAATTTTGAAATTTAACGGTTTTTCTAACAAACACAGGTGTAACTCTACGTTTCAAACACATATTTAAAAAACGAATATCCGCAAAAGTGTGCCTTTTCTTTACTTGGAGTTTACAGAACTGTTTAATTTCATATTTAACATTATTAAAATTTAAATTGAACGAGTGAATACTCTTCTTTGAGCTATCCATAATCACCCCTACAAAGTGACCATTACAATGCTTCAACCAAATCACAATTTGTTATGTAAAAGAAAATGGTTGAGTTCTAATGATTTGGATAAGGAGTCAATAGAAGATTTTATGAAACTTACTAATCTGTGTTTAGATCAAAATTTCTTTACTTTCAATGGAAATGTTTTTCAACAAATTTCAGGAGTAGCCATGGGTAGTCCCCTTTCACCCTTTCTTGCTGATCTATTTATGAGTTTTTTTGAAATAGAAGTCACTAAAGCTTTTCCTTCAATTTTTAAAATATGGTATAGATACGTAGATGACATTTTTGCCATAGTTCCTGAAAGATATATAGATGAGGCTTTAAATATTCTAAATTCACAGGATAAAGCTATCAAGTTCAAAATAGAAATTGAAAACAATGGCTACATCCCCTTTCTAGATCTAAAAATAATGAAAAATAACAATAAATTAAGTTTTGGCATCTATAGAAAGTCAACTCACACGGATAATTATATCAAAAATAAAAGTTTTAACCCTATGTCACACAAATTTGCTGTTTTTAATAGTTTGATTTACAGATTGATAAACGTACCTCTAAATGAAGAAGAATTTAATGCGGAATATAAACATATTATAAACACTGCTTTAATTAACGGCTTTAATAAAGATTTTATAATCAGAAGAATGGAAAAATTTAAATATCAAAAAAATGTTAATGATGTTTCCACTCTTAAAAAAGTAAAAGAGGATTATAATTACAAAAAATTTACTTATCATCCGTGGGCAAATAAAAAGTTCCAAAAAATTTTCAAAGAAGTGGGTATAATACTAGCACCTCATAATAATTACAGCATAAAGAATTTGCTACAGTTTTCTAAAAAAGACAAAATTTCAGACAACAAAAAATCTGGTATTTATCAAGTTAACTGTTTAGAATGCGATAAGATCTATATTGGTAGAACCAAGCGTAATTTAGAAACCAGAGCGAAAGAACATTTTAGAAATATTAAATATAAACAGACCGAGAAATCGGCAGTGGCTGATCATTTTTGGTCATATAACCATGAAGTAAATCCAGAAGTTAAATTATTGAAACAATTGAAGGAACCGATAGATTTAATGGTTTGGGAGAAGATATTTATTTTGAAAAATAAGGATCGCGTAATGAATTTTGATATCCCTCCTATAGACATCATCAATAAGTTTGTGTTGTCCCCGGTAGATGGCAGTTAGATAAGGAGCTATCCTTCAAACTCCGGTAGTGGTCAAGGTCAGTCAGTCAGTTAGTGGGTGGATGTCAAGCTGAGTGGCTGAAGATAAAGCAGATGTTTGCTTTGAAACCGGTCCCCAGGATTTATATAAGATAAGTGAAGTTGTGTTACTAGTGTTTAGTTGTTATTAATAATATAGGCAAGTGCCTACCACACAAAAAATGAAAATTTTTTTATAACACAACATTATATGAAATAATTTTTGTGATATTTACAATTTTTGATGGGCGGGCCATGGCTGGGTATTAGACCAGTTCGCTCTCACCTAGGTGGCCTGGGTTCGATCCCAGGTGACCGTAAAGTGGGATTTGTGTTGGACAACATGGCGCTGGGGTGGGTTTCCTCCGGATACTCCGGTTTCCCAAACCATAATTCTACCAATTGTTCCATCATTCATTTATCTCAGGCGTTGGGCCGACCCTTTAACCCTCATTTAATCTTTTAGGTGAGATGCTTCGACTGCCCCGCTCTGAGGGAAACCAAGCGCCTTGTCAGCATTGACGAGAAAGGGAGGGAAAAAAAGAAACAATTTTTTAATTGTATTTAACACTGGTTTAATATAAAACACTTCTTAACTTTCTGTTCAATTGCTGTCTCGTGGTCTTAGTTAACTGCAATTTAAGTCATTACTAACGACTTATTTTTAAAATTTTCAAAATCGCATTAGTCTGTGTTCCTCTTGGAAGTTTCGTAGAAAGAAATCTCAAAAAACATCTGCAAAGCAAATCACAAATAACATAAGGTAAATGGAAGAACAAGCCTTTGTAAGACTAGTCTGTAAGGGTTCACATAGATAAGTTCATATTAATTAGATTATGTTTTTGCAATATATTTTGTAAATGTGAGACATGAAATGCTTTTGAACCGTAATGTAAAAGTCTTAGGTATATTTTAATTTTAATAATGGTAGTTATACTTCCCATCAAAACGTTGTTGCTGTTATCACTACAAGTATTAAGATATTCATTATAATAATTTATGTATACATACATTCTGGTTCCACATCAAGGGCATTACAATTAATTAACAAACAATGCTGACTAATTCAATGGGCAAAGCAAATAAATGAATCCAGATTAAACATTGTTTGAATAAGTAAGTAAGCTTCAAATTAGCGTCCTTTATACGTACAGGAGTAATTAAAGTAATTATAAACAGTGATTATCATAAAGACGTGTGCGTAAACCAGGCACAAAAAATGGAGGAAGGAAGAAATGGCCACAGTACACCGGTGGTGGGCTAAAATATTTTTATCTTACACACTGAATAGCAACTTACAAACAATGGAGACGCTCGGAGAGTAGATAAATGGTGTGTTTGTCTTACAATGCAGCACACATTCCTGCATGTCCTAGCTCTGCACTAAAGCTACAATGAAATCTGAGAAGTAGAAGAAATAAACTTGAGCAAATAACCAATGAATAATTGCATATAAGAAAGCTATGAACAGTGCAATTAAACGGCCTACTCTGTTTGTGGGGATAACGGTCCCCCTCACATACAAGAGATACCGATTTCAAATCTTGGTTAGTGAGAGCTATCAGGATAGGTTTATTTTCCGGAGAAGGAACCTAACCGACGTCTGTGAATGTACCACGACACACGCAGATTACAGTAAAAAAACAAAGGTATAAAGCCAAAGGAGGGAATAAAATGAATCAGAAAATGGAAAGGGATTGAGCGAGAAAGACAACGGGGTATAGATGGAGAAGCGAAATGCAGACAGAGGCAGAAAAATATATAAAAAGGAGAGGGAGAGACAAGCAGAAAGATGTACACGTTTGCATTTAATACACAGTAACACTTGAGCAGAGCTGCAATTTGTGGTACAAAATGAATGTTATCCAAAGTACCCTATCATTTTCTAGTTTGTATTTACGAAATTCCATGTCACTTGTAACTGCAGTATCGGGCAGCGATTAGGAGGCGGCGAAGTAATCGAAATCAGATAATTAAAAAAGAATATAAATTAATAAAAAATGCTTTGCTAAACTAATATGAAAATCTTGTTATATTAATATGAAATTAGAATGGATAGAGTAATGATTAAAATAGCGGTTGACTTAAACAATAAGAAAGGAAGAATATAAACATATATACTAGCATCCAGGCAAGAAAGAGAAAATATTCTTGTAAAAATCTGTACACATCGGAGAGACAGGAAGGGAGGGCCGTTACGTTCTTTGTGCTAGTAAAAGTTCAATGTCTGAGAACTATAGAATACTTCCAGCCTGTGTTGGGACAAAAGGGCTTTCAAAATGCAGTTGAACATGAACGCTAAAGGGATTTACTTCGCTGATTTTATAACGATGTATGCCGTTACAAACAACTCAGGGTAGGCGTTCCCCAACTCAGGGTGCGCTGAACGTCAATGAGTTAAATGAGTGTTGAAAACCAATGCGAAAATTCGAAATAAATGAGAAACAAATAATAATGTAACATTTGAGAAGGGTGAGCTAGTTTGGTCATGTGATAAAGAGGGGGTTAGAGAGGGGGTCAGAATAAGTTTCGAACTGAATCGTGAAGTAAGAAAAATTGACTTAAAAGTTAATATTACGACAGGAAGGACGTGTTCATGCGCATTAAGGGGGGACGTACGAGAAAATGTTCAAAAAATCTAATCTTTTTATTGCTTTGTAAAGTAGTATATAGTGTTAGCTATCAAGCACCAAAATATTATGAATGTACGTGGTCTGTATGTAGCTTTAAAAAATTAAATTCCCTAGTGTTGCATAGTAGCATAGTAGCAACACATAGTCTTCCATCAGCTGTCTTGGAATCTACAAAGCCCACCTACGAATTCTTAGCACACCCAGACTTGCTTAAAAAATTGTCTCTATCGAGAGACACAAAACCCAAACATTTTGATGTGGGAAAGGTGTCCCAAAACATCATTTGTGTCTTCCATAGTGATGAAAATTGCTACATTTGATGCTGCAATAATGGTTAATGATGAGAATGTTGGCATAAAGAAAGTTATGCATCAGTTAGGGTATCAACCTGGTGTGTTTATGGAAACAATTTTGCAGAGTATCGAAAACATTCGCATCGCTGTTGCAGAAAGAGCTATGAAATTAATGCAGAAAGAAGCAAGACATAAGAGGAATTTAAAAAGAAAGGCTGAAGAAGACCAGAATGAGGATATAGGCTTATGGATATGTGAAGTTTTGACTTAAAATTAAAAGGCAAACTGAATAATACGTATTGTATTTTTAATTGCCTTTCCCCGTAACTTGCATTTTCTACACCTTCAACCCATTTTTCTCTCAAACTACTTCCTCTACAGTGATGCAATTTAGCACACAGCTTTCTTTTGCCACAATGAATATTTTGTTGGCTCTAGAATTCAAGATTAAGCTCCAGATGGAATGTGATGACGTAAAATATATGAAATTATTTTAATTTTTAAAGGATACATATGATTAACATTTTTTTTAAATTCTATACAGCTTCAATAAGAAATCTAAATCCAACAAATTCATTTTAGTGTGTTTTAAAATAACATACCAAATTTCAGAAAGATGGCTTATGTGAATTTTGAAAAAAATGGGCTTAAGTTTGTAAATATCTCTGCATATAGAAAAAATATGTAGCATTAGTTATAAACAATGGAAAATTATGGCAAAAATTGTGCATATTAACTGTATCACCTTAAATGAGTATACTAAGCTTCAATTCTCTAACTTGAAAATTTGGATGTTATGGCTATTTATGTAAGACCCTGAATATTTGCATACGTCCCGCCTTAAGAAGAGAAGCGAAGATTTACAAGTCTAAAATGTAGGGAATTTAAGAATAGCGCAACCATCGTAAGTGGAAGCAGCATTAGAAGTTTATGAGAACAATGTAGTCGCCTTATAAAGAAGAAATAGAAACAGCGCGGAAGTAACTTTAAACAAGTAATCTAGGGTTTCAAGTAAAATTGAATTTATGTTAGGAATTTTACTAACAGGTGTTCACCGATCCAAGTCGATAAGCAAACTTAGTAGGAATTAAACCAAATAATTCTGCAACAAAGTGTTATTAATACGACTAAGTAGCCAACAACCACCAAAATCCATTTCCTACAACCAGACACCTGAGGATAAGAGAACTCATAGCTCCAATTAGAACCCAATCAATTTAACTCTGGTATGCGGGTGTGCCGCACACTATATCTTCATAAAACTTATCCACGAAAATTGCAAAGGTTTATGCTACTATGTCATGGCAAAAAAACAAGTGCCTAGATAAAAGCAGTGGATAGAAAACGCCTTTTATGGACCGAATTTCTGCAGTCGTTTTATCACCACATTTCCTGGAACGAGAGGAGTTTTTGAATTTATGAGCGAGCTTATCAGAAACCTCTCCCGAGAAGCCTCAGCTCTTTCATGTAGCAATTGTCTCTGCATTTTCCCTTTCATTCATTGTCAGAGAGACAAAGCAAAGTTTAGATAAGATTCTACATTTAGCTGCCGTTGACTCCATCTTAGTGCGATAGAGCAGATATCTATATGGAAAAACCTTGTTACAGCAAATCTTACTTGAACATTATTTGAACAAGAATGTTATATCAAGATGTTAGCCTTCTGGAAATAAAGGATAGGCCGTTTGGAAATTTCTCCACTTTCTTCACAGAGGGCTCCGTTTGTGCTCCGTTTGATCACTGAAATAAAATTAAAAATGATTTTACTTAGATGCCAAAGTGTTATTAATAAGAGTTTGAAGGGAACAAATATTATGTATAAACTTTAACCACCTTAACTAAAGATGAGAATTTCTTAGCGAGGTAAAGATGACATTTGGAACCACAAGATCTTTATAACTTATAAGGCTTACTTTCTTCATCATGTAACTGGTAAGTAAAGGAAATACAGAGTGATCTACACCCAAAATTGTCTATTTAACCGGAGCTATATGTACTGAGGCCATTCATAAAAGAATTGCCGTATGTTTACGTGTATACATGATTGTTTTAGAATTTACAATCGAATGAGCTTGCATGAGTAAAGCCAGACTGAAAAATTCAATGTCATAGCCGGGATTTGAACCACGGATCTCCCGGTCACCGCCCGGTTGTTCTAAACTACTGAGCTACTATGGCTAACATGCCGACATGACATTAATTTCTCTAACTGACTCATATGTTTCCCGGTACACCACTGGGAGTTCTCATAAACAATGAGACATGCACTGCTATGTATGCTACATGTATGCTGTAAGTACTTAAGTCCTTATATACTTGAGTATGAATGAATGAATGAATGAATGAATGAAAATAAATGGGTTGAGCCCTTTCGGTCCCTTGCACGTAGGCCCATTGAGCCCCTCTTACTGAAGTGCTTATTCAAGTCCCGTAGCCTCCAAAAAGGACAGGATAAGTCTTGAATGAGCACTCCTTACATCATCTGGTCTCAGCTTGTCTGAGCCCAGAATAAAGTGTCTAAGTGTAGCAAGAATGCTTCACATTCGCACTTCCTGCATGTAGAATCTGCACTAAGCTTCATCACATGCAGGTGTTATATACTTGAGTATACTCAATTATTCGTTTAAGATACGAAACGAGTTGGTGCATAATATTCTATAGAGCACCCAATGTGACCATATCTTAAGGGTTAAGTCTGTTTGCTTCAGTCGCATTGTTTCCACAAGATGTTTCATGTACAGCCTGAGTATGCGTAATGTTCCGGTATAGATTAAAGTGATGCAAGTGAAATATTTTCTTAAAATTAAATAAAGTATGTTATCAGCCAAGACATAAAATCGGAATAAGTTATGAGCGGAAGAATTTGGGATTGTTAATGAGAAAAATGTCGGAGGTGGTGGTGGTGGTGGTGGTGGTGGTGGTGGTGGTGGTGGTGGTGGTGGTGGTGGTGGCGGTGGCGGTGGCGGCGGCGGTAACAATAATATATTTATTAATTATATAAGGTATTGAGTGTATTAAAACACCTCTTTGTTTTTCCTTTAAAATTATTCAAAGATTGTGTTACTTATGACATTAAGGTGTTTCCAAATATACGAGGGCTGTTCAATAAAGAATGATCACAATTTTTTTGACAAAGTACCTTTACTCATCCTCATAAATTTGATGGTCCTTCTCAAAATAGTCTCCCCTGAATGCGATGCACTTGTCCCAGCGTTTCTGCCAGTCTTCAAAGACATGCTGGAAAGCATTTTTGAGCGATCCTTCAAAATCACCTCCGCAGCCTTCACCACTGCTTCTGATGATGGATAATGCCTCCCACGAAGGCGTTTCTTCAAGTTACAGAATAGAAAGTCACATGGGGCTAGATACGGACTATAGGGAGGGTGAGGAATGCACTTCACTTTGATTTTTGCAAGATACTCAGCAACAACTTTGGCAATATGCGGCCGCGCACTATCGTGGTGCAGCATCCAGCCTGCTTCACGAAAACGTGGTATTTTGCACCTAATATGGACTTGCAATGTTTTAAGGGCATCCCGGTAGTATTGTCCAGTTACTTATGTGTGTGCAGGTACAAAATGCTGATAAACCATTCCATGAATATCAAAGAACGAGATGACCATAGCTTTCCCGGCGGAAGCAACCACTTTTGTTTTTAGGGGTTTGGTGCTGAAGGAGATTTCCACACTGAGCTTTGCTGTTTGCTCTCAGGATCAAAATGACGTAGCCAAGTTTCATCAGCAGTGAATACGTTTGATAGAAACTCCGTATCTTCGTCTAACATCAACTTTAACTGCATTTTACCTCCATTGTAGCGGTAGGCGACACTGAACATGTCTGAACTTGCCTGGTTCTCACAGCCGGAAACCAGGAGTAACAAACAATGAAATTACTACGACATGTTTGTTTCACTTTAAGCTAACAGAATATAATGAGATTGAATTTTAGTGCGAAAAATTTTTGATCATACATTATCGAACAGTCCTTGTTATGTTTCCGGTAGAGATTTTTGTTACTTCTGAATGTATTGTCACCCGAAGTCACGACAAAAACAGCTGGCAGGAAAGAAAGAGACAGATAGCACCGAGTCCACGCCTACTTGTGTGACGGATTGGAACTTGCTGAAGGAGTGGGGAGAGAGGGAGCCAGAGAAATGACGAGGCAGCTCCATCAGCATCGTGAAAGACTGTGATGCTTCTTGAGGAGTCGGGAACCTTCCAGAAGCAGCGAATAGTGTTTAAAAGCAACTGCCTTGGATGAGACGGGTCAGTACGGCAATTCCCCTAATCAAGAGTCTTTACCTAAAAACCCTACAACTCTTAACCCTATAGCCTCAGATCATACGTCAGGACAGCATCATTATCTACAGCAAATTAAGATGACTGACTAAAACCTCTAAACACTGTCAGAAATCCTAAATACATAAATTACGCATGGCCGGCATGTTGCTCTTTGGGGTCTGCGCTGGAGGACTCCCTTCTATTCTACTGTCGTAACATATTTTAATAATATTTGTGCAGCCATTTGTGTTTAAAGAGAAGCATGAATTAATTTATTTTATTATATTTTATATGTGCTTAAGTAAATGTTTATATACATGGTTCCCGTTATCCTTTCTTTTCACAGAAACGCTGAATGAAATGTCATATAAAACTTGTGCGACGTTGTGAAACTTATTTTAATAAATCATTTCCTTTGGAGTAAGGACAGAATAAAAAGTGAGTATTGATGTATTCTGTGTTTCAAATGGGACAATGTTTGTACTTGAGCGCCATTCGGAGTCCTGTAGTGTCCAAACTTGCTAAACGAATATTTCCCACATGGATCACTTTTGGAAATTACTGAATTTCTGAAATGGCTCAAATAATTTTAATAAAGAATAACACATTTAACATATCTATATAATAATTAGAATGCTTATCTTGAATTTTATCTTAATAGCTTGTGAAGATTTCTTCATTTGGAGGGAATTTTGCTTAAGTTTGCTTAATGGATAAACCATAAGTGATAAACAAAGATGCAATGTATGAAAATATGCATTTAAAGTACGCCATTTATTTTAAATAACAAGTCGTAGTCTATAGAAGATTAAACATATTTTCTTATTTTATTTCGAATAAATATTTTGCACACTCATTATTTTTAAGACATCTGTTACTTTTTGTTTATGGTTTTCAATTTTAAATGCTGTCATTATTCATTTTTCTCCTCGGATATCACTGAAGGAACATGGAATTTCAAAATCGGTGTATAGTGATTAACTTATAAACATTTGACTATTGCTTTCTTGTTGAGCCTATGGCGACAAAAGCATCGAAGGTTTATCTCGAAGTAGCTAGAATGCGCGTTTTCAGTGTCGTTTGTGGACTCTATTAATGAGTAGGAAAGGTCATATAAATATAACATTTTTAGGATTGCCTCTCAAGATAACTACTAAAAGCCTTATTCCAAGAGAGAGAAAATTCGTACCTGAAGTATCTTAGTTCGAACTCAAGAACCTAGTAGCTTGCAAGCAAGTAACTACAATGATACACAGCGTAAAGAAATAAAGAAATGGAAAAGATCAAGAAAACACGAGATACAACCACAGCGGAAGACTGTAAAGTAGTTTAACAAATAAATAGCCATGCAAAAAGATCTATTTACAACTAAGTCACAATTTTCGAAGGAGGATGTATCTCAACGAAAAAGACAACAAATTAAAACTTTCGTGCAGTTCATATTGTCCCAAGTAAGGAAAAAACTTTTAGAAACATTGACAAACTTAGAACAGAAAAGCATCCGAGTATAATGGAACAAACAACGAATTTTTGAAGTATACACTACACAGTTTCATACAGCAATACTTAAACTTGAACCTTTGTTGGAATTGCAAACATATCTCAAGAGTACGAGACAAACATTTTGAGAAAAATGGGGATGGGAAAGGTGACAAGAAAGCTAGAGGAAATACTAGCATGGTGTATAAAATATATGCTAGAATAATAAAAGTCGCTGTATTACACTTACATGACCTATTCTGCCTGTTTTCCTTTTTATATAGATTTTCAAAATTATTTTAAAGAAGCCCCATTTTTCTGTCTACTTATGTTTAGGAAGATTAGGAGAAACCGAAGCTATAGTCAGATGTTTAAATGTGCGTCGCTATTTCGACAATTCCAGAATACTTATTACATTTTCTATGTCGTGATAATATCTGAATATTATAAGTAGTTAATAGCTGGCAAAGAATTGAAATAATCAATATAACAACGGACTTCTAGTAATATTTAATATTTAGCTGTACCTTTTAATGAAACTATTATAAACAGGCCAGAATTATGTAAGATACTCCAGTGTATTTTTTTTAATTTACGTCCTCCAACGTTAAGTCATATCGGACGATTAATGGAAAGGATGAAATGATACTCAAATAAGTCCGGGGTCCACGGAACCTAGAGCTACCCAAATTCGTCTTACAGGATAAGGAGAAACCCCGGAAAAAACCTTATCCAGGTAACTCACCCTGACCGAGATTCGAACTCGGGACCTCTTGAACGTGAGGCAGACATGCTACTCCACTGTGCCACAATTTCCTTCTGCAGGAGTGTTTTATTTTACAAGCCAATAAATATACTATCCTGAAGTGTTTATCACTCTGGTATTGGATCTGTTTACTACGAAATGAGTGTATGAGAGTGCCTATAGGTTACCCATGCTGCCAGATCTAGTGCTCGTTTCTATAACTACAGTAATGGTATTACGCATGGGTGAATTATGTCACAACACTGTGTATTTTAGATGAACATAGCATTCATATTATAACCAGAAGGCGAGCATAAACAAAGAAAAAGAGATCATGTTATACATTCCACTGCCTTGCCTTCTTATGGTGGGCAGACAGTACATATGTTACTTATATCAGACTTAAAAACCACAAGTCTCACCTCGATTTGAACCCGTAACCTTGAAATTAGTTGAACGTCTAACGATTTGAGCCACCCTGACCAACAAATATTTCGGAAGTATCTAATATCACAAAAAGGTCATTTAATTAAACTGTGTGCAGTACGTTTCGACCACCTGTGGGCAAATGTCAGACTGAGCAAATGAGCTACTCGGTCGACAATGCAATACGTAGTGAGAGCCCCTAAAGTACTTCAACTACTGCTTAAGATTACTGTATTTGCCTATGTCCATTTTACCTACAAGGAAATTATGTAATAACTCATATCTGCGAATGTCTGTCTCGATTAACCTGAAGGTTTCACTACAATGATTATTGATTTGAAGTTCTTGGGTTATCATCCGTGTAAAATTTGTAAAGGTATCCCAGCTTTCGGCCATTCTCCACCTCTCTGGTCCTCTTTGTAAAGAATAGATTGTACAAGATAATTGATAAATGTGATATTGCGGTGGCTTACTATTTTTTTAAAATGTATTTCTTAAAATTTGTATGGAAATATTTGCTTGTAGCATTCTTTGGCTAAGCTTCTATAAGTTATTTCTACAAAATTTCGTCATTCCATCTACTGCATATCATTTGAGTTAAAATTAGCATAAATACTTTATACATTTTATTGTAAACACGCATAGACGAGAAAAGCTGGCACAGCTCGCTTTTAAATACCTCTTTTTGCACGACTACAAAGCACAAAATCAATAACAGCTTAGAACCTAAAAAAGTGCAACGTTTTTGAAACTTGAATCAAACAACAAAGAATATTTCAACTATGGCCAACTACACAATGAAATTGCCCATAATAAATTCTATGTTTTAACTTTTATCAGTCTTCACGACACGTTTTTCCATCTCCTAACGTTTAGCATAACTGAAGATCAAGAGACTTCTCTTATTTTTACAAAAATATAATACAATTAGATACAAATTTACTTATCATGCAGATATTTTTTTTCTTTTTGTAATTTACGTCATACAATATTTATTCATATCGGACGATGTATGAAATGGGTGAAATGAGGCTCAAATGAGCCCGGGGTCCGTGGAGCTTAGAGTTAGCCGACATTCGTCTTTCAGGATAAGGGGAAACCCCGGACAAAACCTTATCCAGGTAACTTACCCTGACCAAGATTCGAACCCGGGCCTCTTGAACGTGAGGTAGACACGCTACCATCTACGCTACCGAGGCGGGCATCATGCAGATATCTTAAAACGATATTGTAATAAAATCATAAGGCACTTTTGAGAAAATCAAATGTAACAGTTTTTAAAGTACAGTTTGTTAGGTTGGGTTTTCTTGTAAATATGCCTGTCGGAGGTTTGGAAGAGTTGGTTGTGTTTAATTTTAGAGTTGGGTTATTCATGCACAGACGCAAGCATACACACACACACACACACACACACACACACACACACACACACACACACACACACACACACACACACACACACACGGGCATGATATATACCTATCCTAAAGTATATTTTTAAGAGGACCTCAAAACACATAGATATTTCTTGAGAAATCTCTTTATCGAATGCTAAGTAGGATATATTTATTTTTCTGTAGCTTATGTACCTAAATTTTACAGAAAGAAAACTTCCCCACTAAAATTGTGATATACCTATACCTGTATGCCTGCACCATGCAATATTGTTAAGAACCATTAGTTTCAAAGTCTAATAGCTCAATTATAATGTAATATGACACACACAGTTACCTATAAAATATAATTATTAAACCCGCACTTAGTCATCTAGCCTTCATGAAACTGACTCACCTTTAGATTTTTATCTTTTTTAATCACAGGACTAACAATTTTCCTTCTGATGCAACCTTAAAGGTTATTTTGGTAATAAATGGGGACTTTCCTCTAATACTTGATATTTGGAGCTACTACGTGTCCACATATTCTAAACCTGATCTCATAGTTTGTATCACATGGCATGTGATAAATGACTCCGGCATTTCCTGCGAGGTGGACGCAAATTAGCCCCAGATAATGATTGCTGTGAGACGAAACTTGGCTTCTGGTGGCGATTAACGTATACAAAAACAGGTTAAACCTGCTATCACCACAGTGCAAAAATTAGTGTTCAGTATCTTGTATATCCTAGGTTGCACCCCACAGAAAAAACTGAAGTCAGAAATCTTCAACAAGTGAGGTGTTAAATCAATAAACAGATGTTTTAGCCAGTCTAACCATGTATGCAGCTTTCTGGCTCATTTCCTTATTCCTTTAAAATCAACATAGCTTATATTTACATATATATTACACGTAAAAAGCTCTTGGGTTGTTTTAGATACTCCTTCGCAGTGTTCACAGGTTTTCGTGTCGATCGGCCTGCCTATTCATATGCATAAAACAACTGAATAAGTTCTAAAAGAACGGAATTTATGTTTTATGAATAAGAGTTCGAAAAAATATTAGTTTATGCATTTAAAATTTTACTTCAATTTGTACAACGTAGAGGCAGCTTAAATAAAAAGTTGTGAAATATCTTTTTGGTTCCTATGCGAACCACTACAGACACGCAGTTGAAATTCAAATCGAAGGCTATCTAAACATTTCAGAAATACTTTTAATTGGTACAAAATTAAAGATAGCTTAAATGCAAAATGTCCTACAACTTTACAGTCTCAGCTGAAGCATTGTGGGTGTGAAGTTGAAATTCGAAACACAATATTTTGAATAAAATGTATCTCAATATTTCAAAAGTATTTTAAAGCGATTCATAATTACAGCGGATCAAAATCACTGATCCCTGCAATGGTTTATCACAGAATTCAATAGGTGTACAGTAGAAAATAAATTTTCTTTCTTCTATCCACCAACTTTCATAGGAAAAAGATATTAAAGATTATCCCATGTTAAACGATATTTAACTTTAAAAACAAATTTAAGAGATGAAAATAGAAATGTCCAGGTGATCTAAATTTTTAATTTCTAAGATTTTAAATTTAGCATATTATATTCCAGGTATGATTCTTTATAAGGAAACCGTAAATTTTGTGAATCCTTAAACATTTTACTTCTCAAAAAAGTATTTCATACCCTTGATTATATTATTACAGTTTGCTTATCATACGTGTAACTAATGAATATAAAATTATTTAAAAGGTTAATATAAAACCACCATTCCTATATTTAATTGGACTTGTATATGCTGAAAATTCTTTAACTTCATTCTGAGTAAACTTTACATCATTTGACTAAACGGCGATGTTCTGAGCTGGGTAGGACCTAAGCAACTCAATTATAAGTGTAGGAGATTCCATATTGAATGTTCAGACCGGTTATATATATCAGACGCCTGGGAGGAACGGATGGGATAGGAGCGCTCTGCGGCTGTGCTGGAAGACTGGCCAGAGGCAAAAGCCAGTGTGAGAGACCCTGACGTAAGTGTCAACCGAGCGGCCCATTGGCGCTGGAGTACCGGAAGGCAGCGTCCTGTCACCGGCACTCTTTGCAGCTTACATGGCCACACACCACAACACCCACACCTGTCAGTATGCGGACGATCTCATGATTTTCGCGGTAAACAGAAACCCGAGGTATAGCTTTTGGCAGATTCAAGCCTAGCTCCGGGCCATTGGCGAATGGAGCGCAAAATGGCGAGTGGCAATTAACCCGGAGAAGAGCTCTGCAATTCTCCTGGCGAAAACCAGAGCCAACCGGTTGCAGCAGAACTTCGTTTTACGGCGCCGTGGAATCCCATGGGTGCAAACGGCGAAGTATCTCGGAGTGACGCTGGACCGCGAATTAACTTACGCTCCTCACGTCAAAGGCAAGGTCCAGCTTGGACACGTCGCGCTCAGGAACCTATACACAATATTCCGTTCAACCATGTCCCTCCGTCTCTAACTCCAGCTGTATCGGCCGATCATCCCGCTCATGATTTTGTACGGCTGTGAGATCTGGGGATCAGTGGCAAATACCACTTTCGTCAGACTCCAGACGCTGCAGAACAGCGCTCTCAGAGTGATATACGATACATACTGGAGATTCCCGGCCCAGATCCTTCATGAACATTAAAAAATCCCGTACATTGTCGATGTCATCCGAGAGAGGGCACGATCAATGTACGACAAAATCCAAACCCATGGCAACCCTTTGGTGAACTCCCTGGGCAAATATGACCACAGAGAGCAAAGACGCTTGCCATCATACAAACTCCCCAGAGACGTCCTAGGGCCCCTTGGTTAACCCAAGGTAAAGCCCATTAACTCCAAAATTCATTTTACGCCTGATGGCTCAAACCGATCCCCCCCCCCCCAATGGGAGAGTGCAATAAAACCACTAAGCTGCTGCCTTCTGAGATTACTCAAGGGCATCCAAACAAAAATTTTAAACAAAACTACAACCTACTTCCCGCAGAAGAATAAAAAACATTCCTGACTTACTTCGCAGGTTAAGTAGGTAGGTACTGCGGCAGAAGACACCCGGACGGGGAAAAAGAAAAATTGTCCCGCCCGACCAGGACTACCTCTGGACCACCTCTGGACCTGACGTAAGCTGGAGGTTCTTCATCTCGGCGTCAAGATAGGGTGAAAGAACAATACAGTGTAACGAAACGCTCTTGGGCTGCTGATGGTAAAGAGAAACTTTGGGGTATTTATAGAGGCGAATATTCCATAGTTTTCGTCGGTAGTTGCAGGTTTTGGATGTCCCGAACATTCATCGCCACCCAAGATCTTACGGTCACGTTTAAATCCAGCTGCCCAAACTTTCACCGTAGCAAATTATGGTGCAGAGTCCCCATACACAAAATCCAACTCATCTTTGATTTGTGTAGACTGTTGCCTTTCAAAAACAAATATTTAATGACAGCTCGATACTCGATTTTGTCCATTTTCATAAAAAGTCACATCAACTCATTCAAATGAAAGTTACATAAGAATTGAGCTCCAAAATGGCTGAAGCTTTGGTGAATAACTGTCAACAGATGAACAACGAAATTCACTAGCTTTTGTTTACGAGTGCTGCTATGTTTATGTTAGAGTCAAAAATTTTCAGACCACCGTCGTATATGGTATAAGATGAATAAGCTACTCTGTACAGTGTTTAGGCTTTTTCACTGAAGCAGGCTAAGAAATATTACTAGAAAAATAGAAAAAAAAGTTCAAGCACTGGAATTTACGCTAAGGATTACTCATTCTTGATGTGTTTACCTGTTTTAACTGCAAAACAACACTATTCACGCCAGAAGTGATCGACTCGCTGTCTGTGTAGGTTAAGATGTAGTAGGTACTTAAAGGAATTTGTAGAATAAAAAGAAACATATAATGATATTCTTACATAACATCCAATAATTATTAATTACAAACAGCTTTAAACAATACAAATTGCGAAAATACATTACATTAAATACAGGTACAACGTATACTGCCTATGCGTATGCACAAGGCATTGTTATGCATTTCTAATTCTTTTTACCAAAATATGAGTTTCTGGTGCCCTTAGCATAATTATACATCTCGTTGTTAATCTAGAATTGACAATAAAGCACACAGAAATTGCAAACGTACATGTATTGCTTTGTAGGAAATTAGGTGCATGTTCATGATAGAGCTCTGGCGTTTTCAAACTTAGTACAGTGCCGTGATTTTATGTCAAGGCCATAGGTCGCTTGGTTCGCTTGCACTGCAGCGGACGTAGCACGTGGACTCGCCATAAAACGACCGCTCTGTACTTGAAAAATACAATGCGCATCTTTAAAGTGATAGAGCAAAAAGGGTTTGAACACTTCAAAACGCAATTATTATTATGAATACTAACATTTCTAAGACGGTAAATCCACGATACGGAACCACCACCTGCTTTACATCCCCTTCAAAGAAAGCCATTGTGGCGGTTACTTCATGTTTTTAAAGCTTAAAGCTTTATTTTGAATTATTCTGGAAGGAGTAATTTATAGTAAAGTAGAAATGTAAAGTTAGTTTGGTTATGCGACGATGCAGTGCAATTTAAATGTTGTATAATATTAGCTTATTGGTAATTATTGCAAGAATGCAATTACGTAATATGGTGACGTGGACTAATAAAAGATAGTGACAGCAAAGTAAAAACGAAGGAAGAGAAAATCGATTGGTATTAGCGTCGTGCTGCAAGCGACTGTCTTAAGAGTAAGACGTATTATTTGCACAAAATGTTTTAAGTGAATGCATGTGTTTTACGCTAGTGGCGTGTGCAGAAGGGATGCAATTTATTGACGCAACAACCATTACTTGTTAAAGAACTGCATTTACACAATTTAAATTGTATCACTATGTAAAACTGTTTCGCAGGAATAAAATACACAATATTTAAAAGAGGAGCATTATTGTATATTCTCCAACAATTGCAGTATCAAATTCCTACGCTCCGAGACTGCGCCCAGAGACATGACTCATGGCTCCAGAGCTGCCGTGGAAACTACAAGACTTTTACCAGATAGCCAGACCAAAGGTCAGAATCCACAAATTATCCTCCATCATTCCATTTACAAATCAAACCTTGCAAAATGATCGCCAAAGCGCAAGGCTTCTAGAACGTCGTCTATCATCATTATATTTTGCAGCTCGCAATAAAACTTTCGTTTGCACCATGCTAAGGATTTTTAGGTTCCAATGTGTCGAGAATGTGATATGAGTTACCTACAGTGATGTTACTTGTTGGGAAAGAAATCAGTTCAAGAAACTTACTATACAATAATGGAGTCTTTTTTTAATTTACGTTCTCCAACGTTAAGTAATATCGGATGATGAATGGAATGGGTGAAATGATGCTCAAATGAGCCCGGGGTCCATGGAACTTAGAGCTACCCGACATTCGTCTTTCAGGATAAGGGAAAACGCCGGAAAAATCTTATCCAGGTAACCCACCCTGACCGAAATTTGAACTCGGGACCTCTTGAACGTGAGGCAGACACGCTACCATCTACGCTACCGAGGCGGGCTACGACAATGGAGTGATTTGTATTTTAAAATTTAGAAGTTCCTACAGATGATGATGATTTTTTTTTGGTTGTAATTTACGTACTCCAACGTTACGTCATATCAGACGATGAATGGAATGGGATGATCCTCAAATGAGCCCAGGTTCCATAGAGCTTAGAGTTACACGACATTTGTATTTCAGGATAAGGGAAAACGCCGGATAAAACTTATCCAGGTAACTCACTCTGACCGAGATTCGAACTCGGGACCTCTTGAACGTGAGGCAGACACGCTACCATCTACGCCACCGAGGCGGGCTACGATAATGGAGTGATTTGAATTTTAAAATTTAGAAGTTCCTACAGATAAGGTTGATGATGATTTTTTTTTTTTTTTTTTTGTAACTTACGTCCTCCAACGTTGTCATATCGGACGGTGAATGAATTGGGTGAAATGAAGCCTCAAATGAGTCCAGGGTCCATGGAGCTTAGAGCTACCCGACATTCGTCTTTCAGGATAAGGGAAAACCCTGGATAAAACTTATTCAGGTAACTCACCCTGACCGAGATTCAAACTCGGGACCTCTTGAACGTGAGGCAGACACTCTAGCATCTACGCTACCAGGCGGGCATGTTGATGATGATGATGATGATGATGATGATGATGATGATGATGATGATGATGATGATGATGATGATGATGATGAGGAGGAGGAGGAGGAGGAGGATGAGGATGATGATGATGATGATGATGTCGATTGAAAAGCGATATTGAAAGCCCTTGCGATTCAGCACTGTGACCTAGTAGGTCTATTGTGCATTACCCTACTCTCCAAGTCCCAGCTGATATTAAGGCTATTGAAACAACCTGTAATCTTTTGGATTCTAGTAAGGAAATCCGTCCTAAAAAACTCGACTCCAGATGCCTTAATCTTTTCCGGGCAATAGCTTCACACTCAAAGAATGTGTCTTGCCGTTTCTTTTTCGTTTTCGTTTTCTTCGTTACAGTTACAGTTCGTTTGATAACAAGGAGGCGATCGCTTGCAGAATGAATTGCTGAACCACATAATGCTTTGGACTAGCAGACTTAATTTTCTGAGGAATCTATAAGGAAAAGATTAGCAGCACGCAAAAGTAACAACAAAAGAAACAAAGAAAGACGAAGAAGAAAAAGTAAATAGGGGTGGGTACAGTTCTGAAGATTAGCACTTCAGTTAACGTGTTGGCACTCCTGTAATAATATAGGATTCTTAGGCTTATTAGCAGTATGCATACTAAGAAACAAAATAGCAGTGCTACCATATTATGTACACCCTACTAAAATAATGAGCCTAGAATTTAATTTCTTTGCGGAAAAGTACATGAATATGTACTAAGGCAGGATCAGTTAAATCTGCCAAGGGGTTCTAAGAGATTGTTGATAAGAAGGGAGGAGGGAAGGGAGGTGAATGCAACCATGTACATGCATTCTCCTTATACGCGCTAACCCTTTAGCTTCGCCTACTACTTTATTCCTGTACACTTCCAAATTCCCTCTCTCTTTGCACGGAGCAAAGTGGAACTTTATTTCCTAACGTGCTGCTAGGAGGCATCATTTATAAATGCCCTCTTGGAACCAGGAGACAAGCACATTTTGAAACAAGCTGTAGTATTACCGAGTAGCTCTGCACGTGTTTAGTTTCTCGCAACTGACCCGCTCTCCCCTCCAGTAGCAACCGTTCTGAGGTGGACTCGTCCAGATACCACTGTACCTATAATGCAAGGGGGGAAATTCGCGATCCCGGCCACGTCGTTCAAGTCGACGAATCCAAAATAGAACGACGCAAGTTTCATTGTGGGCGCGTCGTAGAGCGCAACTGGTCTTTGAAATGATCGACGTGAAAATAAATGAGGTGCAAACGACGATATGCCCCAACAACAGGAGGGATGCAAATACGCTCTAGAGTCTAACTGCAGAGCCAATTTCCCCCTTGCAGTGTACTTGGTGTCATTTGACATCATGCACACTTCGCCGCAGTACCGAACCAGTCCGATATTCCGGGAACTCATACATTTATTCTGCTAGACATTGTAATTTCGGGACAAGTAAGACTGTTGTCAGCATTGCTTTCAGTGGAGAAAGTGATATTAATGACAGAGATATGGAAGATAAGGCCAACAGAATCGTAAATTGTGTCAATGTTCAGTACTACATACGAGCAATGTTTACAATTATAAATTTAAATACAAGTAAAATCACGATATCTCTAATGCTACGCATGTGTGCTGTGAAATCGTATATATCGAGTATTGCTAAACGACAAAACGACGTCAAGATACTCATTTGGAAAGACGTCAGACAATTTTTAATTTGTGTGGGCCGTTTAATTGTAATTATAACACAAGTGTGCAACAAAATATTGAACACAAATTAAAAGTTTCAAAGATAAGATATTGCGATTGGTGCATTGCATAAAAAAGGAGCTAAATTTGTTGAACTTATCCTGAGTTCTGGAGACTTTTGTTCTAAAACACAATATTTCCTGACGGTTTATATTGATTTTCATATCGGATATTCCTCCAGTTTACTATCTTTCAAATTCAGCACGTGTTGTACATGAAAGCGAGACATCATTCCTTAATGCATGGTCGAGAAACCTAACAACCAAGAGATTTTTAATATATACGTTGTAATTGAAGCTTGCGTGACATCTGTGACACTCTATACGTACTTGTGTTGTACGAGACTTCCGCTGTGTGCCGCTGTGTTCGCAGTCACTCAGGTAAGACACGGTTCATTTTGGTCGGGGTTTATTTTAGCGTTAAATTAATTCTTTCTGTACCAGGAACATACATATTAGGTAGAACAGCAGATGCAATTTATCAAAAAAATCCAATGTCGATATCCCAAATAAATAATTTTTGGAACGCCTGAATATAAAAAAAATTTACAAAAAACTCAAAAATTAAATATTCCACATCTTCAAGGACGAAAAGCAACACTTTCAAGAAGGTCTTCCAATAACAGGCTACCCTTAATTATAAACTGTATTCGCTCAAACATATACTCCAATGATTTTAGTTAAAGAACAATATGTTTGAAATATCAAATGAAGGTTATATGTTCAACTTGCAGGGAATGTCTTCAGAAGAACGTTTCATTCTTTATAATGTTACATAATTGGTCAAAAAACATTCACTTTCTGACACTTTTCTAAACATTTTAAAATATGAACAACTTTTCTTCTCTTATTTTAACAAGAGGTCTGTCACCTCGCCTCCCCTGAAAAAGAGTATTAATGGTGAATTTAGCATCTGTAGTAGTCTTCAAACCCTTTTATGTTTTGTATTACCTAAATTCAAAAGGTTATGTTAAAAAGGAATGTATAAAAAGTTGCGGTATAGATAAACATATATGAAAATAGAATAACACAGTTTTCAATTCTTACATCAAATTTCAATATTCGGAAATCATAAGATTCTGGACAGCGCATGTTTTAGTCGGCACTTTTAACGTTGAAACGGGCAATCTAACACAGCTAGTGGAACAAACTCTAACATTCCTCTAAGATCCTATCCATTAAATAAGTTTTTCTACTTCACTTGGCTTAAATCTCACACACAGCTAATATAGTTTTACACAAGTTTTCTGTCAGAGCTATACAACATTTTGACTAGATAGAAGTAATGGAAATTAATTATTCTTTCACACTGGCCGTGTGTAGGCTAAATTGTGGAAACGTTGAGTCAGACTGAAAAATTCAATGCCATAGCCGGGATTTGAACCACGGATCTTCTGGTTTCCGTCCAGCCGCACTACCATTGTGCTACTATGGCCAACGTGCCGATATGACATTAAATTCCCCAACTGACTCGTATTTTCCCGGTACACCACTTAGGAGTTCTCACAAACACATGAGACAACTACCTTAATGGCGACTTACTACATGTAAGTACTTTAAGGCCCGGGCTTTATAGTTAACCACTATTAGGTTAATTAATGGAAATTAATTATTCTTTCACACTGGCCGTGTGTAGGCTAAATTGTGGAAACGTTGAGTCAGACTGAAAAATTCAATGCCATAGCCGGGATTTGAACCACGGATCTTCTGGTTTCCGTCCAGCCGCACTACCATTGTGCTACTATGGCCAACGTGCCGATATGACATTAAATTCCCCAACTGACTCGTATTTTCCCGGTACACCACTTAGGAGTTCTCACAAACACATGAGACAACTACCTTAATGGCGACTTACTACATGTAAGTACTTTAAGGCCCGGGCTTTATAGTTAACCACTATTAGGTTAATTAATGGAAATTAATTATTCTTTCACACTGGCCGTGTGTAGGCTAAATTGTGGAAACGTTGAGTCAGACTGAAAAATTCAATGCCATAGCCGGGATTTGAACCACGGATCTTCTGGTTTCCGTCCAGCCGCACTACCATTGTGCTACTATGGCCAACGTGCCGATATGACATTAAATTCCCCAACTGACTCGTATTTTCCCGGTACACCACTTAGGAGTTCTCACAAGCACATGAGACAACTACCTTAATGGCGACTTACTACATGTAAGTACTTTAAGGCCCGGGCTTTATAGTTAACCACTATTAGGTTAATTAATGGAAATTAATTATTCTTTCACACTGGCCGTGTGTAGGCTAAATTGTGGAAACGTTGAGTCAGACTGAAAAATTCAATGCCATAGCCGGGATTTGAACCACGGATCTTCTGGTTTCCGTCCAGCCGCACTACCATTGTGCTACTATGGCCAACGTGCCGATATGACATTAAATTCCCCAACTGACTCGTATTTTCCCGGTACACCACTTAGGAGTTCTCACAAACACATGAGACAACTACCTTAATGGCGACTTACTACATGTAAGTACTTTAAGGCCCGGGCTTTATAGTTAACCACTATTAGGTTAATTAATGGAAATTAATTATTCTTTCACACTGGCCGTGTGTAGGCTAAATTGTGGAAACGTTGAGTCAGACTGAAAAATTCAATGCCATAGCCGGGATTTGAACCACGGATCTTCTGGTTTCCGTCCAGCCGCACTACCATTGTGCTACTATGGCCAACGTGCCGATATGACATTAAATTCCCCAACTGACTCGTATTTTCCCGGTACACCACTTAGGAGTTCTCACAAACACATGAGACAACTACCTTAATGGCGACTTACTACATGTAAGTACTTTAAGGCCCGGGCTTTATAGTTAACCACTATTAGGTTAATTAATGGAAATTAATTATTCTTTCACACTGGCCGTGTGTAGGCTAAATTGTGGAAACGTTGAGTCAGACTGAAAAATTCAATGCCATAGCCGGGATTTGAACCACGGATCTTCTGGTTTCCGTCCAGCCGCACTACCATTGTGCTACTATGGCCAACGTGCCGATATGACATTAAATTCCCCAACTGACTCGTATTTTCCCGGTACACCACTTAGGAGTTCTCACAAACACATGAGACAACTACCTTAATGGCGACTTACTACATGTAAGTACTTTAAGGCCCGGGCTTTATAGTTAACCACTATTAGGTTAATTAATGGAAATTAATTATTCTTTCACACTGGCCGTGTGTAGGCTAAATTGTGGAAACGTTGAGTCAGACTGAAAAATTCAATGCCATAGCCGGGATTTGAACCACGGATCTTCTGGTTTCCGTCCAGCCGCACTACCATTGTGCTACTATGGCCAACGTGCCGATATGACATTAAATTCCCCAACTGACTCGTATTTTCCCGGTACACCACTTAGGAGTTCTCACAAACACATGAGACAACTACCTTAATGGCGACTTACTACATGTAAGTACTTTAAGGCCCGGGCTTTATAGTTAACCACTATTAGGTTAATTAATGGAAATTAATTATTCTTTCACACTGGCCGTGTGTAGGCTAAATTGTGGAAACGTTGAGTCAGACTGAAAAATTCAATGCCATAGCCGGGATTTGAACCACGGATCTTCTGGTTTCCGTCCAGCCGCACTACCATTGTGCTACTATGGCCAACGTGCCGATATGACATTAAATTCCCCAACTGACTCGTATTTTCCCGGTACACCACTTAGGAGTTCTCACAAACACATGAGACAACTACCTTAATGGCGACTTACTACATGTAAGTACTTTAAGGCCCGGGCTTTATAGTTAACCACTATTAGGTTAATTAATGGAAATTAATTATTCTTTCACACTGGCCGTGTGTAGGCTAAATTGTGGAAACGTTGAGTCAGACTGAAAAATTCAATGCCATAGCCGGGATTTGAACCACGGATCTTCTGGTTTCCGTCCAGCCGCACTACCATTGTGCTACTATGGCCAACGTGCCGATATGACATTAAATTCCCCAACTGACTCGTATTTTCCCGGTACACCACTTAGTACTTCCTTTACATTAAATACTATGTCAGCTGAAAACTTGTAGAGCCATTCGTCACTAATATAATAAACAAACAATAAATAGAAGTGTCTAAGATTTTAGTTACCGCTTTCTTGATGTTTATAAAACCACCTTATCTTTTAACTCTTCTCTCTCTTAATTCACGTTTGCCAAGAGTGAGATGAGTAACTACAGACTAATCATAGCACCATGCTTTTATTCAATTTCTTACAAATATTGTAGTAATTACTTAAAAGACTGAAAGGTAAGAAGAAAAAAAAGCACAAGTCTATGTTCTGAATGTTCTTGGTTTTTAAGTAAGTGCATTGTTGGTGCAACACTTTCAGGATACTCAAAAGTACACGTCATTTATGCACATTATTCACTTGGCTTGGATTTTATAAATTCAATTTTGAAAATTACAAATCTCTAAAAAGCATCCAGCATTAAGAAGAGAATACAGGTTTCACATATAGGTTAACCCTCATCTCTACTCCCAAATGAAGTCACATTTCTCTTAGATAAGATTATATTACATTACATGCCGTTAATCTTTTATGACAATACACACCTCATTTATTTTAGAGTACTTAAAAATCCCATCCTTTCCGTAGAAAAACCTTGGCTGCTTCAATCAGTAAGTGTAATAGCTGTGCAGGGTTACTGCAACTTACAAGAAAACTACGAGCGCTGTCCAATAAAGAATTATCATAAATTTTTATGGTCATAGTTTTAGCACTTAAATTCATTCTGTTAGCTTAAAATTAAACAAACACGCCGTAATAGTTTCATTGTGGGTACTCCTGGTTCCGGACTGTGAGAACCAGGCAAGTTCAGACACCTTCAGTATCGTCTACCGCTGCAATGGAGGTAAAATACAGTTAAAGTTGATGTTAGAGGAAGATCCGGAGTTTCTTTCAAACGAAATCACTGCTGATGAAACTTGGCTACATCATTTTGATCCTGAAAGCAAAGAGCAAAGCTCAGTGTGGAAATCTCCTTCATCACCAACCACCATAAAAAGCAAAAGTGTTTGCTTCTGCTGGGAAAGTTATGGCCATCTCATTCTTTGATATTCATGGAGTGGTTTATCAGCATGTTGTCCCTGCACACACATCAGTAACTGGACAATACTACAGGGTTGTCCTGAAAACATTGCAAGTCCATATCAGGCGCAAAAGACTACATTTCCTTTAAGCAGATTGGATGCTGCACCATGATAATGTGCTGCCACATATTGCCAATGTTGTTGCTGAATATCTTGCAAAAATCAACGTGAAGTGCATTCCTCATCCTCCCTATAGTTCGGATTTAGCCCCTTGTGACTTTTTTCTATTCCCTAACTTGAAGAAACGTCTTCGTGGGAGGCATTATCCATCATCAGTAGCAGTGGTGAAGGCTGCGGAGGCGAGTTTGAAGGATTTCTCAAAAATGGTTTCCAGCATTTCTTTGAAGACTGGCAAAAACGCTGGGATATGTGCATCGCATTTAGGGGAGACTATTTTAAGAAGGTCCATCAAAATTATGAGGATGAGTAAAGATACGTTGTCAAAAAAATTGTCATGTTTTATTGAGCCGCCCTTGTATCTATTTTTTGTTTCGTTATTTTCTCTTTATTGAAACAGATTTAATTACGGTTTATAGGGACTTAATTTCTCAACCTGTCTGTTGTAGGAGTCCGGTACACGTATTTTGTGCAAGGGTTATAACTCCCTACTCGTGCTAACGGCTTCATGTAACTATTATATTAACGTTTTATATCCTATGCACAGGCGGCAATAACTGTTACTGTAACTGGGATTATCTGTAACACCGGAACATGTTTTCAAGCAAAATTATGCACGAGCATTATGTTTCAACAGCTAAATATGGTTAGAAGTGTTAGCCAGTCAATAAGTTAAGGCGTATAGGCGTGCAGTTATATAACAAAAGTGTATTTCATAGAAATATCTCCTTAAGTAATTAGTAATCACAGCTGCAGTTCGTCTGTGCACAAGAATTTTTCGCCATTTAGATCTCAGACAGTTGCATTGAATAGCAAATATATTATCGATGATGTTTCAATATTTTCAAAGGGCGATGCTGCAGCATAAATAATGTACGTAGCACCAAAATATCTAGTGCAATTACATAGCAGTGATTGTATCAGACGAAGCCCGTAATTAACGTTTCTGTCACCAAATGGTAGTACATAATGCTATATCCTCAGAAGCTAATGGTGATTACCTCGTTGCAGCAACAATGACCGAAAATGATTCCGAGGTCTACGCATAGCCTGTGCATACATACCCACGGATACTGCTTTACTGTTCTTCAACTGTTTTTATATGTCTTCCTATATCTTCTGTGAACAGTGCTAACTCAAACGTCTGTCGTCATACATTTTGTAATCAAAGGTGTTATTTTGGTGAACGGAAGAGTCATTTGCTCCTGCAAAGTTGCCAGAAGTAATTAGGCTGCTGATTATTATTACTCCTCTAAAACTCCAAAAGACTTACTACATCTGTATTTAATACAAATAATTCAATTTTAATAAATAAAAGAATATTCTTAGGTCCATATGTCGTTAGGAAGTCACATTGAAGTTCGGGAAACTGCTTCAGGCTATCTTCCTCCCCTCCAAAAGCATAAATTGAATTAGCGCTTTTGATTGCACCTATTATAATGTTACAGCCGATACAAAGTATCTTTATAACATGTTTTGGCCGGAGCTTAAGCCTTACATTGGTCTTTTTTCACAAATACAGGCAAAATACGTAAGGTAAGCGTCTGTACTAAAAGTTCTGTCAGTTTTCAGTTTCCCAATAAAGGACATGTTATCTCAACCAGCAGCTTCTAAAACACCGAGTTGGACGTACTGAGCTGAATGTTATTTTTACTGGTTCCATTTATACCCCGCCTTTAACTCAAATGGTCATATCGGCGGCCGTTCTCCTTTGAAACGTTTCGAAGGTGTTAACTCGAATTCGTTGGCTTTTAATCATTAGATCACGCACACACATTCACACTCTCATTTCCCAGACTCTGAGGAAGATGAAGAATTATCTTGGTCGGAGAAAAATCCCCACCCCCACGGCCGGGAGTCGAACCTGGGACCCCTAGCACAGCAGACAAGTGCTCTACTGTTGAACTACGGGGCCAGCCACTTGAATGTTGTGTTAGTGATGACGTGACTATTTGTGAAGTCACTTGAAAATTTTCCTTTTTCTTTGAGAATTCTTAGGATATATATCCATTTTAGGGTGTGCGATGACGTTGTCTATAACGTCAGTTGAATAACCAGAACCTGTGGTAAAACTGCCTATTAATTCCGCAAATGTGTATGACTCTATTTGTTGGAGAAGTTGCCTAGTAAGCATGGCGTTCAATCTCGTTACCGCTTTAACATTGTAGCAAATGAAAACAGTTGCTGCTAAACCCACATGATTTGTCACAAGGCAGCGGAACTTGGGCTTGATGGAAGTCAGAGATGGATTCAGGTTGTATTCTGGATTAGTTGTAGATGTACACTATAAAATCCGAGAGTAGGTTCTGCCCTGTTACAGTTCCACATAAAAATCGTGGATACGCCAAACTGTGTGTAATCAAAGATCTGTTGAAACGGAACGTCCATCTAAGGATAATAAAGTGTGAAGTTGAAATTCGAAACACAATATTTTGAATAAAATGTATCTGAATATTTCAAAAGTATTTTAAATCGATTCATAATTACAGCGGACCAAAATTACTGAACCCTGCAAAGGTTATCACAGAATTCAATAGGTGTACAGCAGAAAATAATTGTTCGTTCTTCTATCCGTCAACTTTCATAGGAAAAAACATTAAAGATTATCCCATGTTAAACGATATTTAACTTTAAAAACAAATTTAAGAGATGAAAATAGAAATGTCTAGGTGATATAAATTTTAAATTTCTAAGATTTTAAATTTAGCATATTACATTCCAAGTATGATTCTTTATTAAGAAACCGTAAATTTTGTGAACCCTTAAACATTTTACTTCTCAAAAAAGTGTTTCATACGCTTGATTGTATTATTACATTTTGCTTAGCATACGTGTAACTAATGAATATAAAATTATTTAAAAGATTGATGTAAAACCACCATTCCTATATTTAACTGGACATGTATGTGCTGACAGTTCTTTAACTTCATTCTGAGTAAACTTTACATAATTTGACTAAACAGCGATGTTCTTAGCTGGGTAGGACCTAAGCAACTCAATTATAAGCGGAGGAGATTCCATACTGAATGTTCAGACAGGTTATATATGTCAGACGCCTGGGAGGAACGGATGGGATAGGAGCGCTCTGCGGCTGTGCTGGAAGACTGGCCAGAGGCAAAAGCCAGTGTGAGAGACCCTAATGTAAGTGTCAACCGAGCGGCCCATTGGCGCTGGAGTACCGGAAGGCAGCGTGCAGTCACCGGCACTCTTTGCAGCTTACATGGCCACACACCACATCACCCACACCTGTCAGTATGCGGACGATCTCATGATTTTCGCGGTAAACAGAAACCCGAGGTATAGCTTTCGGCAGATCCAAGCCTAGCTCCGGGCCATTGGCGAATGGAGCGCAAAATGGCGAGTGGCAATTAACCCGGAGAAGAGCTCTGTAATTCTCCTGGTGAAAACCAGAGCCAACCGGTTGCAGCAGAACTTCGTTTTACGGCGCCGTGAAATCCCATGGGTACAAACGGCGAAGTGTCTCGGAGTGACGCTGGATCGCGAATTAACTTACGCTCCTCACGTCAAAGGCAAGGTTCAGCTTGGACACGTCGCGCTTAGGAACCTATACCTATTTAAAGTGATAGAGCAAAAAGGGTTTGAACACTTCAAAACGCAATTATTATTATGAATACTAACATTTCTAAGACGGTAAATCCACGAATCGGAACCACCACCTGCTTTACATCCCTTTCAAAGGAAGCCATTGTAGCGGTTACTTCATGTTTTTAAAACTTAAAGCTTTATTTTGAATTATTCTGGAAAGAGTAATTTATAGTAAAGTAGAAATGTAAAATTAGTTTGGTTATGAGACGATGCAGTGCAATTTAAATGTTATATAATATTATCCTTATCGGTAATTATTGCAAGAATGCGATTACGTAATATGGTGACGTGGACTAATAAAAGATAGTGATAGCAAAGTAAAAACGAAGGAAAAGAAAATCGATTGGAATTAGTGTCCTTCTGCAAGCGACTGTCCTAAGAGTAAGACGTATTTTTTGCACAAAATGTTTTAAGTGAGTGCATTTGTGCTGTGCTAGTGGCGTGTGCAGAAGAGATGCAATTCATCGACGCAACAACCATTACTTGTTGAAGAACTGCCTTTACACCATTTAAAATTGCATCAGGATGTAAAATTGGTTCACTGAAATAAAACCACAATATTAAAAGAGAAGAAGTTTTGTATATTCTTCATCAATTACAGTATCAAATTCCTACGCTGCGAGACCGCACCCGGAGACAAGACTCATCGCTCCAGCGCTGCCCTGGAAACTACAAGACTTTTACCAGATCACCAGACCAAAGATGAGAATACACAAATTATCCTCCATCATTCCATTTACAAACTGAACCACTGCAATATGATCGCCACAACGCGGGGCTTCTAGAACGTCGTCTATCATCATTATATTTTGCAACTCACAATAAAACTTTCGTTTGCACCATGCTAAGGATTTTTAGGTTCCAATGTGTCGAGAATGTGATATGAGTTACCTACAGTGATGTTACTTGTTGGGAACGAAATCAATTCAAGAATCTTACTATACAATAATGGAGTCTCTTTTTAATTTACGTTCTCCAGCGTTAAGTCATATCGGACGATGGATGGAATGGGTGAAATGATGCTCAAATGAGCTGGGGGTCCATGGAGCTTAGAGTTACCCGACATTCGTCTTTCAGGATAAGAGAAAACCCCGGAAAAATCTTATCCAGTTAACCCACCCTGACCGAGATTCGAACTCGGGACCTCTTGAACGTGAGGCAGACATGCTACCATCTACGCTACCGAGACGTGCTACGATAATGGAGTGATTTGAATTTTAAAATGTAGAAGATCCTACAGATGATGACGTCTTTTTTTTTAATTTACGTCCTCCAACGTTTAAGTCATATCGGACGATGAATGGAATGGGTGAAATGATGCTCAAATGATCCCAGGTTCCATAGAGCTTAGAGTTGCCCGACATTCGTCTTTCAGGACAAGGGAAAACCGAGGATAAAACTTATCCAGGTAGCTCACCCTTACCGAGATTCGAACTCGGGACCTCTTGAACGTGAGGCAGATATGCTACCATCTACGCTACCGAGGTGGGCATGATGATGATGATGATGATGATGATGATGATGATGATGATGATGATGATGATGATGATGATGATGATGATGATGATGATGATGATGATGATGATGATGATGATGATGTCGATTGAAAAGCGATATTGAAAGCCCTTGCGACTCAGCACCGTGACCTAGTAGATCTATTGTGCATTACCCTACTCTCCAAGTCACAGCTGATATTAAGGCTATTGAATCAACCCTTAAGCTTTTGGGTTCTGGTAAGGCAATCTGTCCTAGATAACTCGACTCCAGATGCCTTAATCTTTTCCGGGCAATAGCTTCACACTCACAAAGAATGTGTCTTGCCGTTTCTTTTTCGTTTTCGTTTTCTTCTTTACAGTTACAGTTCGTTTGATAACAAGGAGGAGGTCGCTTGCGGAATGAATTGCTTAACCACATAATGCTTTGGACTAGCAGACTTAATTTTCTAAGGAATCTATAAGGAATAGCTTAGCAGCAGGCAAAAGTAACAACAAAAGAAACAAATAAAGACGAAGAAGAAAAAGTAATAGGTGTGGGTACAGTTCTGAAGGATTAGCAGTTCAGTTAACGTGTTGGCACTCCTGTAATAATATAGGATTCTTAGGCTTATTAACAGTATGCATACTAAGAAACAAAATAGCAGTGCTACCATATTATGTACACCCTACTAAAATAATGAGCCTAGAATTTAATTTCTTTGCGGAAAAGTACATGAATATGTACTAAGGCAGGATCAGTTAAATCTGCCAAGGGGTTCTAAGAGATTGTTGTTAAGAAGGGAGGAGGGAAGGGAGGTGAATGCAACCATGTACATGCATTCTCCTTATACGCGCTAACCCTTTAGCTTCGCCTACTACTTTATTCCTGTACACTTCCAAATTCCCTCTCTCTTTGCACGGAGCAAAGGGGAACTTTATTTCCTAATGTGCTGCTAGGAGGCATCATTTATAAATGCCCTCTTGGAACCAGGAGACAAGCACATTTTGAAACAAGCTGTAGTATTACCGAGTAGCTCTGCACGTGTTTAGTTGCTCGCAACTGACCCGCTCTCCCCTCCAGTAGCAACCGTTCTGAGGTGGACTCGTCCAGATACCACTGTACCTATAATGCAAGGGGGGAAATTCGCGATCCCGGCCACGTCGTTCAAGTCGACGAATGCAAAATAAACGACGCAAGTTTCATTGTGGGCGCGTCGTAGAGCGCAACTGGGTCTTTGAAATGATCGACGTGAAAATAAATGAGGTGCAAACGACGATATGCCCCAACAACAGGAGGGAGCAAATACGCTCTAGAGTCTAACTGCAGAGCCAATTTCCCCCTTGCAGTGTACTAGGTGTCATTTGACATCATGCACACTTCGCCGCAGTAACCGAACCAGTCCGATATTCCGGGAACTCATACATTTATTCTGCTAGACATTGTAATTTCGGGACAAGCAAGACTGTTGTCAGCATTGCTTTCAGTGGAGAAAGTGATATTAATGACAGAGATATGGAAGATAAGGCCAACAGAATCGTAAATTGTGTCAATGTTCAGTACTACATACGAGCAATGTTTACAATTATAAATTTAAATACAAGTAAAATCACGATATCTCTAATGCTACGCATGTGTGCTGTGAAATCGTATATATCGAGTATTGCTAAACGACAAAACGACGTCAAGATACTCATTTGGAAAGACGTCAGACAATTTTCAATTTGTGTCGGCCGTTTAATTGTAATTATAACACAAGTGTGCAAAAAAATATCGAAAACAAATTAAAAGTTTCAAAGATAAGATATTGCGATTGGTGCATTGGATAAAAAAGTAGCTAAATTTGTTGAACTTATTCTGAGTTCTGGAGACTTTTGTTCTAAAACACAATATTTCCTGACGGTTTATATTGATTTTCATATGGGATATTCCTCCAGTTTAGCATCTTTCAAATTCAGCAAGTGTTGTACATGAAAGCAAAACATCATTCCTTAATGCATGGTCGAGAAACCTAACAACCAAGAGATTTTTAATATATACGTTGTAATTGAAGCTTGCGTGACATCTGTGACACTCTATATGTACTTGTGTTGTACGAGACTTCCGCTGTGTGCCGCTGTGTCCGCAGTCACTCAGGTAAGACACCGTTCATTTTGGTCGGGGTTTATTTTAGCGTTAAATTAATACTTTCTGTACCAGGAACATACATATTAGGTAGAACAGCAGATGCAATTTATCAAAAAAATCCAATGTCGATATCCCACATAAATAATTTTTGGAACACCTGAATATAAAAAAAAATTACAAAAAACTCAAAAATTAAATATTCCACATCTTCAAGGACGAAAAGCAACACTTTCAAGAAGGTCTTCCAATAACAGGCTACCCTTAATTAAAAACTGTATTCGCTCAAACATATACTCCAATGATTTTAGTTAAAGAACAATATGTTTGAAATATCAAATGAAGGTTATATGATCAACTTGCAGGGAATGTCTTCAGAAGAACGTTTCATTCTTTATAATGTTACATAATTGGTCAAAAAACATTCACTTTCTGACACTTTTCTAAACATTTTAAAATATGAACAACTTTTTTTCTCTTATTTTAACAAGAGGTCTGTCACCTCGCCTCCCCTGAAAAAGAGTATTAATGGTGAATTTAGCATCTGTAGTAGTCTTCAAACCCTTTTATGTTTTGTATTACCTAAATTCAAAAGGTTATGTTAAAAAGGAATGTATAAAAAGTTGCGGTATAGATAAACATATATGAAAATAGAATAACACAGTTTTCAATTCTTACATCAAATTTCAATATTCGGAAATCATAAGATTCTGGACAGCGCATGTTTTAGTCGGCACTTTTAACGTTGAAACGGGCAATCTAACACAGCTAGTGGAACAAACTCTAACATTCCTCTAAGATCCTATCCATTAAATAAGTTTTTCTACTTCACTTGGCTTAAATCTCACACACAGCTAATATAGTTTTACACAAGTTTTCTGTCAGAGCTATACAACATTTTGACTAGATAGAAGTACTTCCTTTACATTAAATACTATGTCAGCTGAAAACCTCGTAGAGCCATTCGTCATTAATATAATAAAGAAACAATAAATAGAAGTGTCTAAGATTTTAGTTACCGCTCTCTTGATGTTTATAAAACCACCTTATCTTTTAACTCTTCTCTCTCTTAATTCACGTTTGCCAAGAGTGAGATGAGTAACTACAGACTAATGATAGCACCATGCTTTTATTCAATTTCTTACAAATATTGTAGTAATTACTTAAAAGACTGAAAGGTAAGAAGAAAAAAAAGCACAAGTCTATGTTCTGAATGTTCTTGGTCTTCAAGTCAGTGCATTTTTGGTGGAACACTTTCAGGATACTCAAAAGTACACGTCATTTATGCACATTATTCACTTGGCTTGGATTTTATAAATTCAATTTTGAAAATCACAAATCTCTAAAAAGCATGCAGCATTAAGGAAAGAATACAGGTTTCACATATAGGTTAACCCTCATCTCTACTCCCAAATGAAGTCACATTTCTCTTAGATAAGATTATATTACATTACATGCCGTTATCTTTTATGACAATATACACCCCATTTATTTTAGAGTACTTAAAAATCCCAAACTTTTCATAGCAAAACCTTGGCTGCTTCAATCAATAAGTGTAATAGCTGTGCACGGCTACTGCCACTTACAAAAAAACTACGAGGGCTGTCCAGTAAAGAATGATCATAATTTTTATGGTCATAGTTTTAGCACTTAAATTCATTCTGTTAGCTTAAAATTAAACAAACACGCCGTAGTAGTTTCATTGTGGGTACTCCTGGTTCCCGACTGTGAGAACCAGGCAAGTTCAGACACCTTCAGTATCGCCTACCGCTGCAATGGAGGTAACATGCAGTTAAAGTTGATGTTAGAGGAAGATCCGGAGTTTCTTTCAAACGAAACCACTGCTGATGAAACTTGGCTACATCATTTTGATCCTGAGAGCAAACAGCAAAGCTCAGTGTGGAAATCTCCTTCATCACCAACCCCCATAAAAAGCAAAAGTGTTTGCTTCTGCTGGGAAAGTTACGGCCATCTCATTCTTTCATATTCATGGAGTGGTTTATCAGCATGTTGTCCCTGCACACACATCAGTAACTGGACAATACTACAGGGTTGTCCTGAAAACATTGCAAGTCCATATCAGGCGCAAAAGACTACATTTCCGTGAAGCAGACTGGATGCTGCACCATGATAATGTGCTGCCACATATTGCCAATGTTGTTGCTGAATATCTTGCAAAAATCAACGTGAAGTGCATTCCTCATCCTCCCTATAGTTCGGATTTAGCCCCTTGTGACTTTTTTCTATTCCCTAACTTGAAGAAACGTCTTCGTGGGAGGCATTATTCATCATCAGAAGCAGTGGTGAAGGCTGCGGAGGCGAGTTTGAAGGATTTCTCAAAAATGGTTTCCAGCATTTCTTTGAAGACAGGCAAAAACGCTGGGATATGTGCATCGCATTTAGGGGAGACTATTTTGAGAAGGTCCATCAAAATTATGAGGATGAGTAAAGATACGTTGTCAAAAAAATGTCATTCTTTACTGAACAGCCTCTATATCTATCCCTTGTTTCCTTATTTTCTCTTTATTGAAACAGATTTAATTACGGTTTATAGGGATTTAATTTCTCAACTTGTCTGTTGTAGGAGTCCGGTACACGTATTTTGTACAAGGGTTATAACTGCCTACTCGTACTAACGGCTTCATGTAACTATTATATTAACGTTTTATATCCTATGCACATGCGGCAATAACTCTTACTGTAACTGGGATTATTTGTATCAACGGAACAAGTTTTCAAGCAAAATTATGCACGAGTATTTTGTTTCAACAACTAAATATGGTTATAAGTGTTAGCTAGGAAATAAGTTAAGGCATATAGGCATGCAATTGTGTAACAAAATGTTTATTGCATAGAAATATCTCCTTACGTAATTAGTAATCACAGCTGCAGTTCGTCTGTGCACAAGAATTTTTCACCATTTAGACCTGAGGCAGTTGCATTGAATAGCAAATAAGTTATCAATGATGTTTCAATATTTTCAAAGAGTAATTAGCAGCATAAATAATGTACGTAGCACCAAAATAACTGGTGCAATTATATAGCACTGATTGCATCAGCCGAAGCCCGTAATTAACGTTTCTGTCACCAAATGGTAGAATGGAATGCTGAATCCTCAGAAACTAATGGTGATTACCCGTTGCAGCAACAATGACAGAAAATGATTCCGAAATCTACGCATAGCCTGTGAATATCTAACCACGGATACTGCTTTACTGTTCTTCAACTGTTTTATTTGTCTTCCTATATCTTCTGTGAACATCCTTAACTTCTGTCGCCAAACATTTTGTAATCAAAGGTGTTATTTTGGTGAACGGAAGAGTCATTTGTTCCTGCAAAGTTGCCAGAAGTAATTAGGCTGCTGATTATTATTACTCCTCTAACACTCCAAAAGACTTACTACATCTGTATTTAATACAAATAATTCAATTTTTATAAATAAAAGAATATTCTTAGGCACATATGTCGTTTGGAAGTCACATTGAAATTCGGGAAACTGCTTCAGACTATCTTCCTCCCTTCCAAAAGCAGAAAGTGAATTAGCACTTTTGATTGCACCTATTATAATGTTACAGCCGATACAAAGCATCTTTATAATATCTTTTGGCCGGAGGTTAAGCCTTACATTGGTCTTTTTTCACAAATACAGGCAAAATACGTAAGGTAAGCCTCTGTACTAAAAGTTCTGTCAGTTTTCAGTTTCCAATAAAGGTCATGTTATCTCAACCATCACCTTCTAAAACACCGGGTTGTACGTACTGAGTTGAATGTTATTTCTACTGGTTCCATTTATACCCCGCCTTTAACTCCAATGGTCATATCGGCGGCCGTTCTTCTTTGAAACGTTTCGAAGGTGTTAACTCGTAATCGTTGGGTTTTAATCATTAGATCACGCACACATTCGCACTCTCATTCCCCAGACTCTTGGGGAGATGAAGAATTATCTTGGTCGCAGAAAAATTCCCACCCCTACGACCGGGAATTGAAGCCGGGACCCCTAGCATGGCAAACAAGTGCTCCACTGACTGAAATACGGGGCCAGCCACTTGAATGTTGTATTAGTGATGACGTGACTAACTACGAAGACACTCGAGAATTTTACTTTTCTCTTGAGAATATACGTGATATTTATTTCATGGCGTGCGATGACGTCTATGACGTCAGTTGAGTAACCAGAGCCTATAATTAAAACTGCCTGATACTTCCGCAAATGAGTATGACTTTGTTGGAGAAGTTGCCTAGTAAGCACGGCGTTCAATCTCGTTACGGTTTTAACATTGTAGCAAATTAAAACAATTGCTGCTAAACTCGCATTATTTGTCACAAGGCAGCGGAATTTGGGCTTGATGTTTGTGTTCTAGTTAGGTGTAGATGTGCACTATAAAATCTGAGAGTAGGTTCTGCCCTGTTACAGTTCCACATAAAAATCGTGGATACGCCAAACTGTGTGCAATCAAAGATCTGTTGAAACGGAACGGCCATCTGAGGATAATAAAGTACAGGAACTGCACATAAAGTACTTATACTGTTCTCCATCTCATCACGTGACATCAAGCTCGCCCTTCGCAGAATAATTTATATTTAAGTTGAAGCTGCGGAAAACTTACTTTTGCGATTTTAAGAAGTTATATTACATACTAATTCTGCAACCACAAAAAAACTTGCGAAAAAGAAATGGATATATGAAAAACTTTAATCAATGAATACTATGTTCCAAAAAATGTGGTATTTGTGTTATTAATTCTATAAATATAAATGTATTGTAGATCTTTCACGTCGAAATGGCATTGTCGTTTGAAAACAGACAAAGGTATATAATTTTAAAGGGTAATAAGAACAGATGTAATACACGTGGATGAATTATACATGTTAATTATTTCTATGAATGAAATATTGACCAAAATGAGTATACCGTGAAAAGTACCAACTTAATGTTGGAAACATTTCGAAGTGTGAACATTTAGGTAGGGCATAGAGTGCTGCGTCACATACCCGTTGGTATGTTTTGACTTCCTAGTCCCTCCTCACTACTGACCATAATGGCTGAAGCTTTGGTGAATAACTGTCAACAGATGAACAACGAAATTCACTAGCTTTTGTTTACGAGTGCTGCTATGTTTATGTTAGGGTCAAAAATTTTCAGAACACCGTCGTATATGGTATAAGATGGATAAGCTACTCTGCACAGTGTTTATGGCTTTTTCACTGAAGCAGGCTAAGAAATATTACTAGAAAAATAGAAAAAAAAAGTTCAAGCAAGGAATTTACGCTAAGGATTACTCATTCTTGGTGCGTTTACCTGTTTTAACTGCAAAACAACACTATTCACGCCAGAAGTGATCGACTCGCTGTTTTCCATTCCAATGTCTGTGTAGGTTAAGATGTAGTAGGTACTTAAAGGAATTTGTAGAATAAACAGAAACATATAATGATATTCTTACATAACATCCAATATTTATTAATTACAAACAGCTTTAAACAATACAAATTGCGAAAATACATTACATTAAATACAGGTACAACGTTTACTGCCTATGCGTATCCACAAGGCATTGTTATGCATTTCTAATTCTTTTTATCAAAATATGAGTTTCTGGTGCCCTTAGCATAATTATACATCTCGTTGTTAATCTAGAATTGACAATAAAGCACACAGAAATTGCAAACGTACATGTATTGCTTTGTAGGAAATTAGGTGCATGTTCATGATAGAGCTCTGGCGTTTTCAAACTTAGTACAGTGCCGTGATTTTATGTCAAGGCCATGGGTTGCATGGTTCGCTTGCACTGCAGCGGACGTAGCACGTGGACTCGCCATAAAACGACCGCTCTGTACTTGAAAAATACAATACGCATCTTTAAAGTGATAGTGCAAAAAGGGTTTGAACACTTCAAAATGCAATTAT
>CM060957.1:49981284-50108784 GCA_030765055.1 Mantis religiosa
CGAACCAGTCCGATATTCCGGGAACTCATACATTTATTCTGCTAGACATTGTAATTTCGGGACAAGTAAGACTGTTGTCAGCATTGCTTTCAGTGGAGAAGTGATATTAATGACAGAGATATGGAAGATAAGGCCAACAGAATCGTAAATTGTGTCAATGTTCAGTACTACATACGAGCAATGTTTACAATCATAAATTTAAATACAAGTAAAATCACGATATCTCTAATGCTACGCATGTGTGCTGTGAAATCGTATATATCGAGTATTGCTAAACGACAAAACGACCTCAAGATACTCATTTGGAAAGACGTCAGACAATTTTTAATTTGTGTCGGCCGTTTAATTGTAATTATAACACAAGTGTGCAACAAAATATTGAACACAAATTAAAAGTTTCAAAGATAAGATATTCCGATTGGTGCGTTGGATAAAAAAGGAGCTAAATTTGTTGAACTTATTCTGAGTTCTGGAGACTTTTGTTCTAAAACACAATATTTCCTGACGGTTTATATTGATTTTCATATGGGATATTCCTCCAGTTTACTATCTTTCAAATTCAGCACGTGTTGTACATGAAAGCGAAACATCATTCCTTAATGCATGGTCGAGAAACCTAACAACCAAGAGATTTTTAATATATACGTTGTAATTGAAGCTTGCGTGACATCTGTGACACTCTATACGTACTTGTGTTGTACGAGACTTCCGCTGTGTGCCGCTGTGTTCGCAGTCACTCAGGTAAGACACCGTTCATTTTGGTCGGGGTTTATTTTAGCGTTAAATTAATACTTTCTGTACCAGGAACATACATATTAGGTAGAACAGCAGATGCAATTTATCAAAAAAATCCAATGTCGATATCCCACATAAATAATTTTTGGAACACCTGAATATAAAAAAAATTTACAAAAAACTCAAAAATTAAATATTACACATCTTCAAGGACGAAAAGCAACACTTTCAAGAAGGTCTTCCAATAACAGGCTACCCTTAATTAAAAACTGTATTCGCTCAAACATATACTCCAATGATTTTAGTTAAAGAACAATATGTTTGAAATATCAAATGAAGGTTATATGATCAACTTGCAGGGAATGTCTTCAGAAGAACGTTTCATTCTTTATAATGTTACATAATTGGTCAAAAAACATTCACCTTCTGACACTTTTCTAAACATTTTAAAATATGAACAACTTTTTTTCTCTTATTTTAACAAGAGGTCTGTCACCTCGCCTCCCCTGAAAAAGAGTATTAATGGTGAATTTAGCATCTGTAGTAGTCTTCAAACCCTTTTATGTTTTGTATTACCTAAATTCAAAAGGTTATGTTAAAAAGGAATGTATAAAAAGTTGCGGTATAGATAAACATATATGAAAATAGAATAACACAGTTTTCAATTCTTACATCAAATTTCAATATTCGGAAATCATAAGATTCTGGACAGCGCATGTTTTAGTCGGCACTTTTAACGTTGAAACGGGCAATCTAACACAGCTAGTGGAACAAACTCTAACATTCCTCTAAGATCCTATCCATTAAATAAGTTTTTCTACTTCACTTGGCTTAAATCTCACACACAGCTAATATAGTTTTACACAAGTTTTTTGTCAGAGCTATACAACATTTTGACTAGATAGAAGTACTTCCTTTACATTAAATACTATGTCAGCTGAAAACTTGTAGAGCCATTCGTCATTAATATACTAAAGAAACAATAAATAGAACTGTCTAAGATTTTAGTTACCACTTTCTTGATGGTTATAAAACCACCTTATCTTTTAACTCTTCTCTCTCTTAATTCACGTTTGCCAAGAGTGAGATGAGTAACTACAGACTAATGATAGCACCATGCTTTTATTCAATTTCTTACAAATATTGTAGTAATTACTTAAAAGACTGAAAGGCAGGAAGAAAAAAAGCGCAAGTCTATATTCTGTTTGTTCTTGGTCTTCAAGTCAGGGCATTTTTGGTACAACACTTTCAGGATACTAAAAATACACGTCAAATATGCACATCATTCACTTGGCTTGGATTTTGTAAATTCAATTTTGAACATTACAGATCCCTAAAAAGCATCCAGCATTAAGAAAAGAATACAGGTTTCACATCTTTAAACCCAAATGAAGTCACATTTCTCTTAGATAAGATTATATTACATTACATGCCGTTAATCTTTTATGACAATATACACCTCATTTATTTTAGAGTACTTAAAAATCCCATCCGTTCCATAGAAAAACCTTGGCTGCTTCAATCAGTAAGTGTAATAGCTGTGCAGGGCTACTGCAACTTACAAGAAAACTACGAGGGCTGTGCAATAAAGAATGATCATAATTTTTATGGTCATAGTTTTAGCACTAAAATTCATTCTGTTAGCTTAATATTAAACAAACACGCCGTAGTAGTTTCATTGTTGGTACTTCTGGTTCTCGCCTAAGACAACCAGGTAAGTTCAGACATGTTCAGTAACGCCTACCGCTGCAATGGATGTAACATGCAGTTAAAGTTGATGTTAGAGGAAGATCCGGAGTTTCTTTCAAACGAAATCACTGCTGGAGTACCATTGGCGCTGGAGTACCGGAAGGCAGCGTGCTGTGACCGGCACTCTTTGCAGCTTACATGGCCACACACTACAACACCCACACCTGTCAGTTTGCGGACGATCTCATGATTTTCGCGGTAAACAGAAACCCGAGGTATAGCTTTTGGCAGATCCAAGCCTAGCTCCGGGCCATTGGCGAATGGAGCGCAAAATGGCGAATGGCAAGTAACCCGAAGAAGAACTCTGTAATTCTCCTGGCGAAAACCAGAGCCAACCGGTTGCAGCAGAACTTCGTTTTACGGCGCCGTGGAATCCCATGGGTGCAAACGGCGAAGTATCTCGGAGTGACCTGGACCGCGAATTAACTTACGCTCCTCACGTCAAAGGCAACGTCCAGCTTGGACACGTCGCGCTCAGGAACCTATACCGAATATTCCGTTCAACCATGCCCCTCCGTCTCAAACTCCAGCTGTATCGGGCGATCATCCCGCTCATGATTTTGTACGGCTGTGAGATCTGGGGATCAGTGGCAAATACCACTTTCGTCAGAACAGGGCGCTCAGAGTGATATACGATACATACTAGAGATTCCCAGCCCAGTTCCTTCATGACATTCAAAAATCCCGTACATTGTGGATGTCATCCGAGAGAGGGCACGATCAATGTACGACAAAATCCAAACCCATGGCAACCCTTTGGTGAACTCCCTGGGCAAATATGACCACAGAGAGCAAAGACGCTTGCCATCATACAAACTCCTCAGAGACGTCCTAGGGCCCCTTGGTTAACCCAAGGTAAAGCCCATTAACTCCAAAATTCATTTTACGCCTGATGGCTCAAGCGTTAGGCCACCCGTAATCAAAACGGGGCAAAAACACTAAACCGATTCCCCCCCCCCCCCCAATAGGAGAGTGCAAGAAAACCACTAAGCTGCTGCCTTCTGAGATTACTCAAGGGCATCCAAACAAAAATTTTAAACGAAACTACAACCTACCCCCCGCAGAAGAATAAAAAGCATTCCTGACTTACTTCGCAGGTTAAGTAGGTAGGTACTGCGGCAGAAGACACCCGGACGGGGGAAAAGAAAAATTGCCCCGCCCGACCAGGACTACCTCTGGACCACCTGTGGACCTGACGTAAGCTGGAGGTTCTTCTTCATCTCGGCGTCAAGATAGGGTGAAAGAACAATACAGTGTAACGAAACGCTCTTGGGCTGCTGATGGTAAAGAGAAACTTTGGGGTATTTATAGAGGCGAATATTCCATAGTTTTCGTCGGTGGTTGCAGGTTTTGGACGTCCCGAACATTCATCGCCACCCAAGATCTTACGGCCACGTTTAAATCCAGCTGCCCAAACTTTCACCGTAGCAAATGATGGTGCAGAGTCCCCATACACAAAATCCAACTCATCTTTGATTTGTGTAGGCTGTTGCCTTTCAAAAACAAAAATTTAATGACAGCTCGATACTCGATTTTGTCCATTTTCATAAAAAGTCACATCAACTCATTCAAATGAAAGTTACATAAGAACTGAGCTCCAAAATGGCTGAAGCTTTGGTGAATAACTGTCAACAGATGAACAACGAAATTCACTAGCTTTTGTTTACGAGTGCTGCTATGTTTATGTAAGGGTCAAAAAATTTCAGACCACCGTCGTATATGGTATAAGATGAATAAGCTACTCTGTACAGTGTTTATGGCTTTTTCACTGAAGCAGGCTAAGAAATATTACTAGAAAAATAGAAAAAAAGTTCAAGCACTGGAATTTACGCTAAGGATTACTCATTCTTGGTGTGTTTACCTGTTTTAACTGCAAAACAACATTATTCACGCCAGAAGTGATCGACTCGCTGTCTGTGTAGGTTAAGATGTTAGGTACTTAAAGGAATTTGTGGAATAAAAAGAAACATATAATGATATTCTTACATAACATCCAATATTTATTAATTACAAACAGCTTTAAACAATACAAATTGCGAAAATACATTACATTAAATACAGGTACAACGTTTACTGCCTATGCGTATGCACAAGGCATTGTTATGCATTTCTAATTCTTTTTATCAAAATATGAGTTTCTGGTGCCCTTAGCATAATTATACATCTCGTTGTTAATCTAGAATTGACAATAAAGCACACAGAAATTGCAAACGTACATGTATTGCTTTGTAGGAAATTAGGTGCATGTTCATGATAGAGCTCTGGCGTTTTCAAACTTAGTACGGTGCCGTGATTTTATGTCAAGGCCATAGGTCGCTTGGTTCGCTTGCACTGCAGCGGGCGTAGCACGTGGACTCGCCATAAAACGACCGCTCTGTACTTGAAAAATACAATACGCATCTTTAAAGTGATAGAGCAAAAAGGGTTTGAACACTTCAAAATGTAATTATTATTATGAATACTAACATTTCTAAGACGGTAAATCCACGAATCGGAACCACCACCTGCTTTACATCCCTTTCAAAGGAAGCCATTCTGGCGGTTACTTCGTGTTTTTAAAACATAAAGCTTTATTTTGAATTATTCTGGAAAGAGTAATTTATAGTAAAGTATAAATGTAAAATTAGTTTGGTTATGCGACGATGCAATGCAATTTAAATGTTATATAATATTATTCTTATTGGTAATTATTGCAAGAATGCGATTACGTAATATGGTGACGTGGACTAATAAAAGATAGTGATAGCAAAGTAAAAACGAAGGAAGAGAAAATCGATTGGTATTAGCGTCCTTCTGCAAGCGACTGTCTTGAGTAAGACGTATTATTAGCACAAAATGTTTTAAGTGAATGCATTTGTGCTATGCTAGTGGCGTGTGCAGAAGAGATGCAATTCATCGACGCAACAACCATTACTTGTTGAAGAACTGCATTTACAACATTTAAAATTGTATCAGGATGTAAAATTGTTTCGCAGGAATAAAATACACAATATTAAAAGAGAAGCATTGTTTTATATTCTCCAACAATTGCAGTATCAAATTCCTACGCTGCGAGACCGCGCCCAGAGATAAGACTTATCGCTCCAGAGCTGCCGTGGAAACTACAAGACTTTTACCAGATCGCCAGACCAAAGGTGAGTATCCACAAATTATCCTCCATCATTCCATTTACAAACTGAACCACTGCAATATGATCGCCACAACGCGGGACTTCTAGAACGTCGTCTATCATCATTTTATTTTGCAACTCACAATAAAACTTTCGTTTGCACCATGCTAAGGATTTTTAGGTTCCAATGTGTCGAGAATGTGATATGAGTTACCTACAGTGATGTTACTTGTTGGGAAAGAAATCAATTCAAGAAACTTACTATACAATAATGGAGTCTCTTTTTAATTTACGTTCTCCAGCGTTAAGTCATATCGGACGATGAATGGAATGGGATGATCCTCAAATAAGCCCAGGTTCCATAGAGCTTAGAGTTACACGACATTTGTATTTCAGGATAAGGGAAAACTCCGGATAAAGCTTATCCAGGTAACTCACCCTGACCGAGATTCGAACTCGGGACCTCTTGAACGTGAGGCAGACACGCTACCACCACGCCACCGAGACGGGCTACGATAATGGGGTGAATTGAATTTTAAAATGTAAAAGTTCCTACAGTTGATGATGATTTTTTTTTTTTTTTTTTTTTTTTTGTAATTTACGTCCTCCAACGTTAAATCACATCGGACGGTGAATGAAATGGGTGAAATGATGCTCAAATGAGTCCGGGGTTCATGGAGCTTAGAGCGACCCGACATTCGTCTTGAAGGATAAGGGAAAACCCGGATAAAATGTATCCAGGTAACTCACCCTGACCGAGATTCAAACTCGGGACCTCTTGAACGTGAGGCAGACACTCTACCATCTACGCTACCAGGCGGGCATGATGATGATGATGATGATTGAAAAGCGATATTGAAAGCCCTTGCAACTCAGCAGTGTGACCTAGTAGATCGATTGTGCATTACCCTACTCTCCAAGTCCCAGCTGATATTAAGGCTATTGAAACAACCTGTAATCTTTTGGATTCTAGTAAGGATATCCGTCCTAGAAAACTCGACTCCAGATGCCTTAATCTTTTCCGGGCAATAGCTTCACACACAAAGGATGTGTCTTGCCGTTTCTTTTTCGTTTTCTTTTTCTTCTTTACAGTTACAGTTCATTTGATAACAAGGAGGCGATCGCTTGCAGAATGAATTGCTGAACCACATAATGCTTTGGACTAGCAGACTTGATTTTCTAAGGAATCTATAAGGAATAGATTAGCAGCAGGCAAAAGTAACAACAAAAGAAACAAATAAAGACGAAGAAGAAAAAGTAATAGGTGTGGGTACAGTTCTGAAGGATTAGCAGTTCAGTTAACGTGTTGGCACTCCTGTAATAATATAGGATTCTTAGGCTTATTAACAGTATGCATACTAAGAAACAAAATAGCAGTGCTACCATATTATGTACACCCTACTAAAATAATGAGCCTAGAATTTAATTTCTTTGCGGAAAAGTACATGAATATGTACTAAGGCAGGATCAGTTAAATCTGCCAAGGGGTTCTAAGAGATTGTTGATAAGAAGGGAGGAGGGAAGGGAGGTGAATGCAACCATGTACATGCATTCTCCTTATACGCGCTAACCCTTTAGCTTCGCCTACTACTTTATTCCTGTACACTTCCAAATTCCCTCTCTCTTTGCACGGAGCAAAGGGGAACTTTATTTCCTAATGTGCTGCTAGGAGGCATCATTTATAAATGCCCTCTTGGAACCAGGAGACAAGCACATTTTGAAACAAGCTGTAGTATTACCGAGTAGCTCTGCACGTGTTTAGTTGCTCGCAACTGACCCGCTCTCCCCTCCAGTAGCAACCGTTCTGAGGTGGACTCGTCCACATACCACTGTACCTATAATGCAAGGGGGGAAATTCGCGATCCCGGCCACGTCGTTCAAGTCGACGAATGCAAAATAGAACGACGCAAGTTTCATTGTGGGCGCGTCGTAGAGCGCAACTGGGTCTTTGAAATGATCGACGTGAAAATAAATGAGGTGCAAACGACGATATGCCACAACAACAGGAGGGATGCAAATACGTTCTAGAGTCTAACTGCAGAGCCAATTTCCCCCTTGCAGTGTACTTGGTGTCATTTGACATCATGCACACTTCGCCGCAGTAACCGAACCAGTCCGATATTCCGGGAACTCATACATTTATTCTGCTAGACATTGTAATTTCGGGACAAGTAAGACTGTTGTCAGCATTGCTTTCAGTGGAGAAAGTGATATTAATGACAGAGATATGGAATATAAGGCCAACAGAATCGTAAATTGTGTCAATGTTCAGTACTACATACGTGCAATGTTTACAATTATAAATTTAAATACAAGTAAAGTCACGATATCTCTAATGCTACGCATGTGTGCTGTGAAATCGTATATATCGAGTATTGTTAAACGACAAAACGACGTCAAAATACTCATTTGGAAAGACGTCAGACAATTTTTAATTTCTGTCGGCCGTTTAATTGTTATTATAACACAAGTGTGCAACAAAATATTGAACACAAATTAAAAGTTTCAAAGATAGCATATTGTGATTTGTTCATTGGACAAAAAAAGTAGCTAAATTTGTTGAACTTATTCTGAGTTCTGGAGACTTTTGTTCTAAAACACAATATTTCCTGACGGTTTATATTGATTTTCATATAGGATATTCCTCCAGTTTACTATCTTTCAAATTCAGCACGTGTTGTACATGAAAGCGAAACATCATTCCTTAATGCATCGTCGAGAAACCTAACAACCAAGAGATTTTTAATATATACGTTGTAATTTTAGCTTGCGTGACATCTGTGACACTCTATACGTACTTGTGTTGTACGAGACTTCCGCTGTGTGCCGCTGTGTTCGCAGTCACTCAAGTAAGACACCGTTCATTTTGGTCGGGGTTTATTTTAGCGTTAAATTAATACTTTCTGTACCAGGAACATACATATTAGGTAGAACAGCAGATGCAATTTATCAAAAAAAAATCCAATGTCGATATCCCACATAAATAATTTTTGGAACACCTGAATAAAAAAAAAAATTACAAAAAACTCAAAAATTAAATATTCCACGTCTTCAAGGACGAAAAGCAACACTTTCAAGAAGGTCTTCCAATAACAGGCTACCCTTAATTATAAACTGTATTCGCTCAAACATATACTCCAATGATTTTAGTTAAAGAACAATATGTTTGAAATATCAAATGAAGGTTATATGATAAACTTGCAGGGAATGTCTTCAGAAGAACGTTTCATTCTTTATAATGTTACATAATTGGTCAAAAAACATTCACCTTCTGACACTTTTCTAAACATTTTAAAATATGAACAACTTTTTTTTCTCTTATTTTAACAAGAGGTCTATCACCTCGCCTCCCCTGAAAAAGAGTATTAATGGTGAATTTAGCATCTGTAGTAGTCTTCAAACCCTTTTATGTTTTGTATTACCTAAATTCAAAAGGTTATGTTAAAAAGGAATGTATAAAAAGTTGCGGTATAGATAAACATATATGAAAATAGAATAACACAGTTTACAATTCTTACATCAAATTTCAATATTCGGAAATCATAAGATTCTGGACAGCGCACTTTTAACGTTGAAACGGGCAATCTAACACAGCTAGTGGAACAAACTCTAACATTCCTCTAAGATCCTATCCATTAAATAAGTTTTTCTACTTCACTTGGCTTAAATCTCACACACAGCTAATATAGTTTTACACAAGTTTTCTGTCAGAGCTATACAACATTTTGACTAGATAGAAGTACTTCCTTTACATTAAATACTATGTCAGCTGAAAACTTGTAGAGCCATTCGTCATTAATATAATAAAGAAGCAATAAATAGAAGTGTCTGAGATTTTAGTTACCGCTTTCTTGATGTTTATAAAACCACCTTATCTTTTAACTCTTCTCTCTCTTAATTCACGTTTGCCAAGAGTGAGATGAGTAACTACAGACTAATGATAGCACCATGCTTTTATTCAATTTCTTACAAATATTGTAGTAATTACTTAAAAGACTGAAAGGCAGGAAGAAAAAAAGCGCAAGTCTATATTCTGTTTGTTCTTGGTCTTCAAGTCAGGGCATTTTTGGTACAACACTTTCAGGATACTAAAAATACACGTCAAATATGCACATCATTCACTTGGCTTGGATTTTGTAAATTCAATTTTGAACATTACAGATCCCTAAAGAGCATCCAGCATTAAGAAAAGAATACAGGTTTCACATCTTTAATCCCAAATGAAGTCACATTTCTCTTAGATAAGATTATATTACATTACGTGCCGTTAATCTTTTATGACAATATACACCTCATTTATTTTAGAGTACTTAAAAATCCCATCCTTTCCATAGAAAAACCTTGGCTGCTTCAATCAGTAAGTGTAATAGCTGTGCAGGGCTACTGCAACTTACAAGAAAACTACGAGCGCTGTCCAATAAAGAATGACCATAATTTTTTATGGTCATAGTTTTAGCACTAAAATTCAATCTTATTATATTCTGTTAGCCGTAGTAGTTTCATTGTTGGTACTCCTGGTTCTCGCCTTTGAGAACCAGGCATGTTCAGACATGTTCAGTATCGCCTATCGCTGCAATGGAGGTAACATGCAGTCGTAATCAGTGCTGAGGAAACTTGGCTACATCATTTTGATCCTGAGAGCAAACAGCAAAGCTCAGCGTGGAAATCTCCTTCACCACCAATACCCAAAAAAGCAAAATTGGTTGCTTCTGCAGGGAAAGCTATGGTCATCTCATTCTTTGATATTCATGGAATGATTTATCAGCATGTTGTACTTGCACACACATCAGTAACTGGACAATGCTACAGGGATGTCCTGAAAACATTGCAAGTCTATATCAGGCGCAAAAAACTACATTTCCGTGAAGCAGGCTGGATGCTGCACCATGATAATGCGTGGCCGCATATTGCCAATGTTGCTGCAAAACTCAACGTGAAGTGGCCGCGCCGTGGTTCAGTGGTTAGACCGCATGGCTCTCGCCAAGGCGGCCAGGGTTCGATCCCAGGCAACCACAAAGTGAGATTTGTGATGGACAACACGGCGCTGGGGCGGGTTTTCTCCGGGATCTCCGGTTTCCCCCACCATCTCATTCCACCGGTGCTCCATCTTCATCTCATGTATCATCAGTGTCATCGCTTGCGGTGCCGTATGTAGTAAAAGTGGGTGTTAAACACTACACATTTCATTTCAACGTGAAGTGCATCACTCACCCCCCCCCCTATAGTCCGGATTTAGCCCCATGTGACTTTTTTTTCTGTTCCCTAACTTGAAGAAACGCCTTCGTGGGTGGCATCATCCATCATCAGAAGTAGTGGTGAAGGCTGCGGAGGCGAGTTTGAAGGTTTCTCAAAAATGGTTTCCAGCATGTCTTTGAAGACTGGCAGAAACGCTGGGACAAGTACATCGCATTTAGCGGAGACTATTTTGAGAACAACCATCAAAATTATGATGATTAAAGGTATGAGGAATAAAAATTGATCATTCTTTATTGAACAGCCCTTGTATCTATCCTTTGTTTCGTTATTTTCTCTTTATTGAAACAGATTTAATTACGGTTTATAGGGATTTAATTTCTCAACCTGTCTGTTGTAGGAGTCCGGTACACGTATTTTGTGCAAGGGTTATAACTGCCTACTCGTGCTAACGGCTTCATGTAACTATTATGTTAACGTTTTATATCCTATGCACAGGCGGCAATAACTCTTACTGTAACTGGGATTATCTGTAACACCGGAACATGTTTTCAAGCAAAATTATGCACGAGCATTATGTTTCAACAGCTAAATATGGTTAGAAGTGTTAGCCAGTCAATAAGTTAAGGCATATAGGCATGCAGTTATATAACAAAAGTGTATTTCATAGAAATATCTCCTTGCGTAATTTGTAATCACAGCTGCAGTTCGTCTGTGCACAAGAATTTTTCGCCATTTAGACCTCAGACAGTTGTATTGAATAGCAAATATATTATCGATGATGTTTCAATATTTTCAAAGGGCGATGCTGCAGCATAAATAATGTACGTAGCACCAAAATATCTAGTGCAATTACATAGCACTGATTGTATCAGACGAAGCCCGTAATTAACGTTTCTGTCACCAAATGGTAGTACATAATACTATATTTTCAGAAGCTAATGGTGATTACCTCGTTGCAGCATAAATGACCGAAAATGATTCCGAAGTCTACGCATAGCCTGTGAATATATAACCACGGATACTGCTTTACTGTTCTTCAACTGTTTTATTTGTCTTCCTATATCTTCTGTGAACATCCTTAACTTCTGTCGCCAAACATTTTGTAATCAAAGGTGTTATTTTGGTGAATGGAAGAGTCATTTGCTCCTGCAATGTTGCCAGAAGTAATTATACTGCTGATTATTATTACTCCTCTAAAACTCCAAAAGACTTACTACATCTGTATTTAATACAAATAATTCAATTTTTATAAATAAAAGAATATTCTTAGGCACATATGTCGTTTGGAAGTCACATTGAAATTCGGGAAACTGCTTCAGACTATCTTCCTCCCCTCCAAAAGCAGAAAGTGAATTAGCACTTTTGATTGCACCTATTATAATGTTACAGCCGATACAAAGCATCTTTATAATATGTTTTGGCCGGAGCTTAAGCCTTACATTGGTCTTTTTTCACAAATATAGGCAAAATATGTAAGGTAAGCGACTTAAAATTTCAGACCTCTATACTAAAGGTTCTGTCAGTTTTCAGTTTCCCAATAAAGGACATGTTATCTCAACCAGCACCTTTTAAAACACCGGGTTGGACGTACTGAGTTTAATGTTATTTTTACTGGTTCCATTTATACCCCGCCTTTATCTCCAATGGTCATATCGGCGGCCGTTCTTTGAAACGTTTTGAAGGTTTTAACTCGTAATCGTTGGGTTTTAATCATTAGATCAGGCACACATTCTCACTCTCATTCCCCAGACTCTGGGGAAGATAAAGAATTATCTTGGTCGGAGAAAGCACCCCGCCCCCTACGACCGGGAAAGGAAGCCAGGACCCCTAGCACGGCAGGCAAGTGTTCTACCGACTGAACTACGGGGCCAGCCACTTGAATGTTGTGTTAGTGATGACGTGACTAATTGCGAAGTCACTTGAGAATTTTACTTCTTTTACAAAGTATCTTTATAATATGTTTTGGCCGGAGCTTAAGCCTTACATTGATCTTTTTTTCACAGTTACAGGCAAAATATGTAAGGTAAGCGTCTGTACTAAAAGTTATGTCAGTTTTCAGTTTCCCAATAAAGGACATGCTATCTCAACCAGCAGCTTCTAAAACACCGAGTTGGACGTACTGAGCTGAATGTTATTTTTACTGGTTCCTTTAACTGAAATGGTCATATCGGCGGCCGTTCTCCTTTGAAACGTTTCGAAGGTGTTAACTCGAATTCGTTGGCTTTTAATCATTAGATCACGCACACACATTCACACTCTCATTTCCCAGACTCTGAGGAAGATGAAGAATTATCTTGGTCGGAGAAAAATCCCCACCCCCACGGCCGGGAATCGAACCTGGGACCCCTAGCACAGCAGACAAGTGCTCTACTGACTGAACTACGGGGCCAGCCACTTGAATGTTGTGTTAGTGCTGACGTGACTGTTTGTGAAGTCGCTTGAGAATTTTCCTTTTTCTTTGAGAATTCTTAGGATATATATCCATTTTAGGGTGTGCGATGACGTTGTCTATAACGTCAGTTGAATAACCAGAACCTGTGGTAAAACTGCCTATTAATTCCGCAAATGTGTATGGCTCTATTTGTTGGAGAAGTTGCCTAGTAAGCATGGCGTTCAATCTCGTTACCGCTTTAACATTGTAGCAAATGAAAACAGTTGCTGCTAAACCCACATGATTTGTCACAAGGCAGCGGAACTTGGGCTTGATGGAAGTCAGAGATGGATTCAGGTTGTATTCTGGATTAGTTGTAGATGTACACTATAAAATCCGAGAGTAGGTTCTGCCCTGTTACAGTTCCACATAAAAATCGTGGATACGCCAAACTGTGTGCAATCAAAGATCTGTTGAAACGGAACGGCCATCTGAGGATAATAAAGTACAGGAACTGCACATAAAGTACTTATACTGTTCTCCATCTCATCACGTGACATCAAGCACGCCCTTCGCAGAATAATTTATATTTAAGTTGAAGCTGCGGAAAACTTACTTTTGCGATTTTAAGAAGTTATATTACATACTAATTCTGCAACCAGAAAAAAACTTGCGAAAAACAAATGGATATATGAAAAACTTTGGTCAATGAATACTATGTTCCAAAAATGTGGTATTTGTGTTATTAATTCTATAAATATAAATGTATTGTAGATCTTTCACGTCGAAATGGCATTGTCGTTTGAAAACATACAAAGGTATATAATTTTAAAGGGTAATAAAAACAGATGTAATTCACGTGGATGAATTATTCATGTTAATTATTTCTATGAATGAAATATTGACCAAAATGAGTATACCGTGAAAAGTACCAACTTAATGTTGGAAACATTTCGAAGTGTGAACATTTAGGTAGGGCACAGAGTGCTGCGTCACATACCCGTTGGTATGTTTTGACTTCCTAGTCCCTCCTCACTACTGACCATAATGGCTGAAGCTTTGGTGAATAACTGTCAACAGATGAACAACGAAATTCACTAGCTTTTGTTTACGAGTGCTGCTATGTTTATGTTAGGGTCAAAAATTTTCAGACCACCGTCGTATATGGTATAAGATGGATAAGCTACTCTGTACAGTGTTTATGGCTTTTTCACTGAAGCAGGCTAAGAAATATTACTAGAAAAATAGAAAAAAAAGTTCAAGCACTGGAATTTACGCTAAGGATTACTCATTCTTGGTGTGTTTACCTGTTTTAACTGCAAAACAACACTATTCACGCCAGAAGTGATCGACTCGCTGTCTGTGTAGGTTAAGATGTAGTGGGTACTTAAAGGAATTTGTAGAATAAACAGAAACATATAATGATATTCTTACATAACATCCAATATTTATTAATTACAAACAGCTTTAAACAATACAAATTGCGAAAATACATTACATTAAATACAGGTACAACGTTTACTGCCTATGCGTATGCACAAGGCATTGTTATGCATTTCTAATTCTTTTTATCAAAATATGAGTTTCTGGTGCCCTTAGCATAATTATACATCTCGTTGTTAATCTAGAATTGACAATAAAGCACACAGAAATTGCAAACGTACATGTATTGCTTTGTAGGAAATTAGGTGCATGTTCATGATAGAGCTCTGGCGTTTTCAAACTTAGTACGGTGCCGTGATTTTATGTCAAGGCCATAGGTCGCTTGGTTCGCTTGCACTGCAGCGGGCGTAGCACGTGGACTCGCCATAAAACGACCGCTCTGTACTTGAAAAATACAATACGCATCTTTAAAGTGATAGAGCAAAAAGGGTTTGAACACTTCAAAATGTAATTATTATTATGAATACTAACATTTCTAAGACGGTAAATCCACGAATCGGAACCACCACCTGCTTTACATCCCTTTCAAAGGAAGCCATTCTGGCGGTTACTTCGTGTTTTTAAAACATAAAGCTTTATTTTGAATTATTCTGGAAAGAGTAATTTATAGTAAAGTATAAATGTAAAATTAGTTTGGTTATGCGACGATGCAATGCAATTTAAATGTTATATAATATTATTCTTATTGGTAATTATTGCAAGAATGCGATTACGTAATATGGTGACGTGGACTAATAAAAGATAGTGATAGCAAAGTAAAAACGAAGGAAGAGAAAATCGATTGGTATTAGCGTCCTTCTGCAAGCGACTGTCTTGAGTAAGACGTATTATTAGCACAAAATGTTTTAAGTGAATGCATTTGTGCTATGCTAGTGGCGTGTGCAGAAGAGATGCAATTCATCGACGCAACAACCATTACTTGTTGAAGAACTGCATTTACAACATTTAAAATTGTATCAGGATGTAAAATTGTTTCGCAGGAATAAAATACACAATATTAAAAGAGAAGCATTGTTTTATATTCTCCAACAATTGCAGTATCAAATTCCTACGCTGCGAGACCGCGCCCAGAGATAAGACTTATCGCTCCAGAGCTGCCGTGGAAACTACAAGACTTTTACCAGATCGCCAGACCAAAGGTGAGTATCCACAAATTATCCTCCATCATTCCATTTACAAACTGAACCACTGCAATATGATCGCCACAACGCGGGACTTCTAGAACGTCGTCTATCATCATTTTATTTTGCAACTCACAATAAAACTTTCGTTTGCACCATGCTAAGGATTTTTAGGTTCCAATGTGTCGAGAATGTGATATGAGTTACCTACAGTGATGTTACTTGTTGGGAAAGAAATCAATTCAAGAAACTTACTATACAATAATGGAGTCTCTTTTTAATTTACGTTCTCCAGCGTTAAGTCATATCGGACGATGGATGGAATGGGTGAAATGATGCTCAAATGAGCTGGGGGTCCATGGAGCTTAGAGTTACCCGACATTCGTCTTTCAGGATAAGAGAAAACCCCGGAAAAATCTTATCTAATTAACCCACCCTGACCGAGATTCGAACTCGGGACCTCTTGAACGTGAGGCAGACACGCTACCACCACGCCACCGAGACGGGCTACGATAATGGGGTGAATTGAATTTTAAAATGTAAAAGTTCCTACAGTTGATGATGATGTTTTTTTTTTTTTTTTTTTTGTAATTTACGTCCTCCAACGTTAAGTCACATCGGACGGTGAATTAAATGGGTGAAATGATGCTCAAATGAGTCCGTGGTTCATGGAGCTTAGAGCGACCCGACATTCGTCTTGAAGGATAAGGGAAAACCCGGATAAAATGTATCCAGGTAACTCACCCTGACCGAGATTCAAACTCGGGACCTCTTGAACGTGAGGCAGACACTACCATCTACGCTACCAGGCGGGCATGATGATGATGATGATGATGATGATGATGTCGATTGAAAAGCGATATTGAAAGCCCTTGCAACTCAGCAGTGTGACCTAGTAGATCGATTGTGCATTACCCTACTCTCCAAGTCCCAGCTGATATTAAGGCTATTGAAACAACCTGTAATCTTTTGGATTCTGGTAAGGCAATCTGTCCTAGAAAACTCGACTCCAGATGCCTTAATCTTTTCCGGGCAATAGCTTCACACTCAAAGAATGTGTCTTGCCGTTGCTGTTTCGTTTTCTTTTTCTTCTTTACAGTTACAGTTCGTTTGATAACAAGGAGGCGGTCGCTTGCGGAATGAATTGCTGAACCACATAATGCTTTGGACTAGCAGACTTGATTTTCTAAGGAATCTATAAGGAATAGCTTAGCAGCAGGCAAAAGTAACAACAAAAGAAACAAATAAAGACGAAGAAGAAAAAGTAATAGGTGTGGGTACAGTTCTGAAGGATTAGCAGTTCAGTTAACGTGTTGGCACTCCTGTAATAATATAGGATTCTTAGGCTTATTAACAGTATGCATACTAAGAAACAAAATAGCAGTGCTACCATATTATGTACACCCTACTAAAATAATGAGCCTAGAATTTAATTTCTTTGCGGAAAAGTACATGAATATGTACTAAGGCAGGATCAGTTAAATCTGCCAAGGGGTTCTAAGAGATTGTTGATAAGAAGGGAGGAGGGAAGGGAGGTGAATGCAACCATGTACATGCATTCTCCTTATACGCGCTAACCCTTTAGCTTCGCCTACTACTTTATTCCTGTACACTTCCAAATTCCCTCTCTCTTTGCACGGAGCAAAGGGGAACTTTATTTCCTAATGTGCTGCTAGGAGGCATCATTTATAAATGCCCTCTTGGAACCAGGAGACAAGCACATTTTGAAACAAGCTGTAGTATTACCGAGTAGCTCTGCACGTGTTTAGTTGCTCGCAACTGACCCGCTCTCCCCTCCAGTAGCAACCGTTCTGAGGTGGACTCGTCCAGATACCACTGTACCTATAATGCAAGGGGGGAAATTCGCGATCCCGGCCACGTCGTTCAAGTCGACGAATGCAAAATAGAACGACGCAAGTTTCATTGTGGGCGCGTCGTAGAGCGCAACTGGGTCTTTGAAATGATCGACGTGAAAATAAATGAGGTGCAAACGACGATATGCCCCAACAACAGGAGGGAGCAAATACGCTCTAGAGTCTAACTGCAGAGCCAATTTCCCCCTTGTAGTGTACTAGGTGTCATTTGACATCATGCACACTTCGCCGCAGTAACCGAACCAGTCCGATATTCCGGGAACTCATACATTTATTCTGCTAGACATTGTAATTTCGGGACAAGTAAGACTGTTGTCAGCATTGCTTTCAGTGGAGAAAGTGATATTAATGACAGAGATATGGAAGATAAGGCCAACAGAATCGTAAATTGTGTCAATGTTCAGTACTACATACGAGCAATGTTTACAATTATAAATTTAAATACAAGTAAAATCACGATATCTCTAATGCTACGCATGTGTGCTGTGAAATCGTATATATCGAGTATTGCTAAACGACAAAACGACATCAAGATACTTATTTGGAAAGACGTCAGACAATTTTTAATTTGTGTCGGCCGTTTAATTGTAATTATAACACAAGTGTGCAACAAAATATTGAACACAAATTAAAAGTTTCAAAGATAAGATATTGCGATTGGTGCACTGGACAAAAAAGGAGCTAAATTTGTTGAACTTATTCTGAGTTCTGGAGACTTTTGTTCTAAAACACAATATTTCCTGACGGTTTATATTGATTTTCATATGGGATATTCCTCCAGTTTACTACCTTTCAAATTCAGCACGTGTTGTACATGAAAGCGAAACATCATTCCTTAATGCATGGTCGAGAAACCTAACAACCAAGAGATTTTTAATATATACGTTGTAATTGAAGCTTGCCTGACATCTGTGACACTCTATACGTACTTGTGTTGTACGAGACTTCCGCTGTGTGCCGCTGTGTTCGCAGTCACTCAGGTAAGACACCGTTCATTTTGGTCGGGGTTTATTTTAGCTTTAAATTAATACTTTCTGTACCAGGAACATACATATTAGGTAGAACAGCAGATGCAATTTATCAAAAAAATCCAATGTGGATATCCCACATAAATAATTTTTGGAACACCTGAATATAAAAAAAAATTACAAAAAACTCAAAAATTAAATATTCCACATCTTCAAGGACGAAAAGCAACACTTTCAAGAAGGTCTTCGAATAACAGGCTACCCTTAATTATAAACTGTATTCGCTCAAACATATACTCCAATGTTTTTAGTTAAAGAACAATATGTTTGAAATATCAAATGAAGGTTATATGTTCAACTTGCAGGGAATGTCTTCAGAAGAACGTTTCATTCTTTATAATGTTACATAATTGGTCAAAAAACATTCACCTTCTGACACCTTTCTAAACATTTTAAAATATGAACAACTTTTTTTTCTCTGATTTTAACAAGAGGTCTGTCACCTCGCCTCCCCTGAAAAAGAGTATTAATGGTGAATTTAGCATCTGTAGTAGTCTTCAAACCCTTTTATGTTTTGTATTACCTAAATTCAAAAGGTTATGTTAAAAAGGAATGTATAAAAAGTTGCGGTATAAATAAACATATATGAAAATAGAATAACACAGTTTTCAATTCTTACATCAAATTTCAATATTCGGAAATCATAAGATTCTGGACAGCGCATGTTTTAGTCGGCACTTTTAACGTCGAAACGGGCAATCTAACACAGCTAGTGGAACAAACTCTAACATTCCTCTAAGATCCTATCCATTAAATAAGTTTTTCTACTTCACTTGGCTTAAATCTCACACACAGCTAATATAGTTTTACACAAGTTTTCTGTCAGAGCTATACAACATTTTGACTAGATAGAAGTACTTCCTTTCCATTAAATACTATGTCAGCTGAAAACCTCGTAGAGCCATTCGTCATTAATATAATAAACAAACAATAAATAGAAGTGTCTAAGATTTTAGTTACCGCTTTCTTGATGTTTATAAAACCACCTTATCTTTTAACTCTTCTCTCTCTTAATTCACGTTTGCCAAGAGTGAGATGAGTAACTACAGACTAATCATAGCACCATGCTTTTATTCAATTTCTTACAAATATTGTAGTAATTACTTAAAAGACTGAAAGGTAAGAAGAAAAAAAAAGCACAAGTCTATGTTCTGAATGTTCTTGGTCTTCAAGTCAGTGCATTGTTGGTGCAACACTTTCAGGATACTCTAAAATGCACGTCAATTATGCACATCATTCACTTGGCTAGGATTTTATAAATTCAATTTTGAAAATTACAAATCTCTAAAAACCATCCAGCATTAAGAAAAGAATACAGGTTTCACATGTAGGTTAACCCTCATCTCTACTCCCAAATGAAGTCACATTTCTCTTAGATAAGATTATATTACATTACATGCCGTTAATCTTTTATGACAATATACACCTCATTTATTTTAGAGTACTTAAAAATCCCATCCTTTCCATAGAAAAACCTTGGCTGCTTCAATCAGTAAGTGTAATAGCTGTGCAGGGCTACTGCAACTTACAAGAAAACTACGAGCGCTGTCCAATAAAGAATGATCATAGTTTTTATGGTCATAGTTTTAGCACTTAAATTCATTCTATTAGCTTAATATTAAACAAACACGCCGTAGTAGTTTCATTGTGGGTACTCCTGGTTCCCGACTGTGAGAACCAGGCAAGTTCAGACACCTTCAGTATCGCCTACCGCTGCAATGGAGGTAACATGCAGTTAAAGTTGAAGTTAGAGGAAGATCCGGAGTTTCTTTCAAACGAAATCACTGCTGATGAAACTTGGCTACATCATTTTGATCCTGAGAGCAAACAGCAAAGCTCAGTGTGGAAATCTCCTTCATCACCAACCCCCATAAAAAGCAAAAGTGTTTGCTTCTGCTGGGAAAGTTATAGCCATCTCATTCTTTGATATTCATGGAATGATTTATCAGCATGTTGTACTTGCACACACATCAGTAATTAGACAATACTACAGAGGTGTCCTGAAAACATTGCAAGTCCATATCAGGCGCAAAAGACCACATTTCCGTGAAGCAGGCTGGATGCTGCACCATGATAATGTGCGGCCACATATTGCCAATGTTGTTGCTGAATATCTTGCAAGAATCAACGTGAAGTGCATCCCTCACTCTTTCTATAGTCCGAATTTAACCCCTTGTGACTTTTTTCTTTTCCTAACTTGAAGAAACGTCTTCGTGGGAGGCATTATTCATCATCAGAAGCAGTGGTGAAGGCTGCGGAGGCGATTTTGAAGGATTTCTCAAAAATGGTTTCCAGCATTTCTTTGAAGACTGGCAAAAACGCTGGGATATGTGCATCGCATTTAGGGGAGACTATTTTGAGAAGGTCCATCAAAATTATGAGGATGAGTAAAGATACGTTGTCAAAAAAATGTCATTCTTTACTGAACAGCCTCTATATCTATCCCTTGTTTCCTTATTTTCTCTTTATTGAAACAGATTTAATTACGGTTTATAGGGATTTAATTTCTCAACCTGTCTGTTGTAGGAGTCCGGTACACGTATTTTGTGCAAGGGTTATAACTGCCTACTCGTGCTAACGGCTTCATGTAACTATTATGTTAACGTTTTATATCCTATGCACAGGCGGCAATAACTCTTACTGTAACTGGGATTATCTGTAACACCGGAACATGTTTTCAAGCAAAATTATGCACGAGCATTATGTTTCAACAGCTAAATATGGTTAGAAGTGTTAGCCAGTCAATAAGTTAAGGTATATAGGCATGCAGTTATATAACAAAAGTGTATTTCATAGAAATATCTCCTTAAGTAATTAGTAATCACAGCTGCAGTTCGTCTGTGCACAAGAATTTTTCGCCATTTAGACCTCAGACAGTTGCATTGAATAGCAAATATATTATCGATGATGTTTCAATATTTTCAAAGGGCGATGCTGCAGCATAAATAATGTACGTAGCACCAAAATATCTAGTGCAATTACATAGCACTGATTGTATCAGACGAAGCCCGTAATTAACGTTTCTGTCACCAAATGGTAGTACATAATGCTATATCCTCAGAAGCTAATGGTGATTACCTCGTTGCAGCAACAATCACCGAAAATGATTCCGAGGTTTACGCATAGCCTGTGAATATATAGCCACGGATACTGCTTTACTGTTCTTCAACTGTTTTTATATGTCCTCCTATATCTTCTGTGAACAGTGTTAACTCAAACGTCTGTCGCCATACATTTTGTAATCAAAGGTGTTATTTTGGTGAACGGAAGAGTCATTTGCTCCTGCAAAGTTGCCAGAAGTAATTAGGCTGCTGATTATTATTACTCCTCTAAAACTCCAAAATACTTACTACATCTGTATTTAATACAAATAATTCAATTTTAATAAATAAAAGAATATTCTTAGGTCCATATGTCGTTAGGAAGTCACATTGAAGTTCGGGAAACTGCTTCAGGCTGCCTTCCTCCCCTCCAAAAGCATAAATTGAATTAGCGCTTTTGATTGCACCTATTATAATGTTACAGCCGATACAAAGTATCTTTATAACATGTTTTGGCCGGAGCTTAAGCCTTACATTGGTCTTTTTTCACAAATACAGGCAAAATACGTAAGGTAAGCGTCTGTACTAAAAGTTCTGTCAGTTTTCAGTTTCCCAATAAAGGACATGTTATCTCAACCAGCAGCTTCTAAAACACCGAGTTGGACGTACTGAGCTGAATGTTATTTTTACTGGTTCCATTTATACCCCGCCTTTAACTCAAATGGTCATATCGGCGGCCGTTCTCCTTTGAAACGTTTCGAAGGTGTTAACTCGAATTCGTTGGCTTTTAATCATTAGATCACGCACACACATTCACACTCTCATTTCCCAGACTCTGAGGAAGATGAAGAATTATCTTTGTCGGAGAAAAATCCCGCCCCCACGGTCGGGAATCGAACCTGGGACCCCTAGCACAGCAGACAAGTGCTCTACTGACTGAACTACGGGGCCAGCAACTTGAATGTTGTGTTAGTGATGACGTGACTATTTGTGAAGTCACTTGAGAATTTTCCTTTTTCTTTGAGAATTCTTAGGATATATATCCATTTTAGGGTGTGCGATGACGTTGTCTATAACGTCAGTTGAATAACCAGAACCTGTGGTAAAACTGCCTATTAATTCCGCAAATGTGTATGACTCTATTTGTTAGAGAAGTTGCCTAGTAAGCATGGCGTTCAATCTCGTTACCGCTTTAACTTTGTAGCAAATGAAAACAGTTGCTGCTAAACCCACATGATTTGTCACAAGGCAGCGGAACTTGGGCTTGATGGAAGTCAGAGATGGATTCAGGTTGTATTCTGGATTAGTTGTAGATGTACACTATAAAATCCGAGAGTAGGTTCTGCCCTGTTACAGTTGCACATAAAAATCGTGGATACGCCAAACTGTGTGAAATCAAAGATCTGTTGAAACGGAACGGCCATCTAAGGATAATAAAGTGTGAAGTTGAAATTCGAAACACAACATTTTGAATAAAATGTATCTGAATATTTCAAAAGTATTTTAAATCGATTCATAATTACAGCGGACCAAAATTACTGAACCCTGCAAAGGTTATCACAGAATTCAATAGGTGTACAGCAGAAAATAATTGTTCGTTCTTCTATCCGTCAACTTTCATAGGAAAAAACATTAAAGATTATCCCATGTTAAACGATATTTAACTTTAAAAACAAATTTAAGAGATGAAAATAGAAATGTCCAGGTGATATAAATTTTAAATTTCTAAGATTTTAAATTTAGCATATTATATTCCAAGTATGATTCTTTATTAAGAAACCGTAAATTTTGTGAACCCTTAAACATTTTACTTCTCAAAAAAGTGTTTCATACGCTTGATTGTATTATTACATTTTGCTTAGCATACGTGTAACTAATGAATATAAAATTATTTAAAAGATTGATGTAAAACCACCATTCCTGTATTTAACTGGACATGTATATGCTGACAGTTCTTTAACTTCATTCTGAGTAAACTTTACATAATTTGACTAAACGGCGATGTTCTTAGCTGGGTAGGACCTAAGCAACTCAATTATAAGCGGAGGAGATTCCATACTGAATGTTCAGACAGGTTATATATGTCAGACGCCTGGGAGGAACGGATGGGATAGGAGCGCTCTGCGGCTGTGCTGGAAGACTGGCCAATGGCAAATGCCAGTGTGAGAGACCCTGATGTAAGTGTCAACCGAGCGGCCCATTGGCGCTGGAGTACCGGAAGGCAGCGTCCTGTCACCGGCACTCTTTGCAGCTTACATGGCTACACACCACAACACCCACACCTGTCAGTATGCGGACGATCTCATGATTTTCGCGGTAAACAGAAACCCGAGGTATAGCTTTCGGCAGATCCAAGCCTAGCTCCGGGCCATTGGCGAATGGAGCGCAAAATGGCGAATGGCAATTCACCCGGAGAAGAGCTCTGCAATTCTCCTGGCGAAAACCAGAGCCAACCGGTTGCAGCAGAACTTCGTTTTACGGCGCCGTGGAATCCCATGGGTGCAAACGGCGAAGTGTCTCGGAGTGACGCTGGATCGCGAATTAACTTACGCTCCTCACGTCAAAGGCAAGGTCCAGCTTGGACACGTCGCGCTTAGGAACCTATACCGAATATTCCGTTCAACCATGCCCCTCCGTCTCTAACTCCAGCTGTATCGGCCGATCATCCCGCTCATGATTTTGTACGGCTGTGAGATCTGGGGATCGGTGGCAAATACCACTTTCGTCAGACTCCAGACGCTGCAGAACAGCGCGCTCAGAGTGATATACGATACATACTGGAGATTCCCAGCCCAGTTCCTTCATGAACATTCAAAAATCCCGTACATTGTGGATGTCATCCGAGAGAGGGCACGATCAATGTACGACAAAATCCAAACCCATGGCAACCCTTTGGTGAACACCCTGGGCAGATATGACCACAGAGAGCAAAGACGCTTGCCATCATACAAACTCCCCAGAGACGTCATAGGGCCCCTTGGTTAACCCAAGGTAAAGCCCATTAACTCCAAAATTGATTTTACGCCTGATGGCTAAAGCGTTAGGCCACCCGTAATCAAAACGGGGCAAAAACACTAAACCGATCCCCCCCCCCAATGGGAGAGTGCAAGAAAACCACTAAGCTGCTGCCTTCTGAGATTACTCAAGGGCATCCAAACAAAAATTTTAAACAAAACTACAACCTACCCCCCGCAGAAGAATAAAAAACATTTCTGACTTACTTCGCAGGTTAAGTAGGTAAGTACTGCGGCAGAAGACACCCGGACGGGGGAAAAGAAAAATTGTCCCGCCCGACCAGGACTACCTCTGGACCACCTCTGGACCTGACGTAAGCCGGAGGTTCTTCTTCATCTCGGCGCCAAGATACGGTGAAAGAACAATACAGTGTAACGAAAAGCTCTTGGGCTGCTGATGGTAAAGAGAAACTTTGGGGTATTTATAGAGGCGAATATTCCATAGTTTTCGTCGGTAGTTGCAGGTTTTGGACGTCACGAACATTCATCGCCACCCAAGATCTTACGGCCACGTTTAAATCCAACTGCCCAAACTTTCACTGTAGCAAATGATGGTGCAGAGTCCCCATACACAAAATCCAACTCATCTTTGTTTTGTGTAGGCTGTTGCCTTTCAAAAACAAATATTTAATGACAGCTCGATACTCGATTTTGTCCATTTTCATAAAAAGTCACATCAACTCATTCAAATGAAAGTTACATAAGAACTGAGCTCCAAAATGTCTGAAGCTTTGGTGAATAACTGTCAACAGATGAACAACGAAATTCACTAGCTTTTGTTTACGAGTGCTGCTATGTTTATGTTAGGGTCAAAAAATTTCAGACCACCGTCGTATATGGTATAGGATGAATAAGCTACTCTGTACAGTGTTTACGACTTTTCACTGAAGCAGGCTAAGAAATATTACTAGAAAAATAGAAAAAAAGTTCAAGTACTGGAATTTACGCTAAGGATTACTCATTCTTGATGTGTTTACCTGCTTTTAACTGCAAAACAACACTATTCACGCCAGAAGTGATCGACTCGCTGTCTGTGTAGGTTAAGATGTAGTAGGTACTTAAAGGTATTTGTAGAATAAAAAGAAACATATAATGAATTTCTTACATAACATCCAATATTTATTAATTACAAACAGCTTTAAACAATACAAATTGCGAAAATACATTACATGAAATACAGGTACAACTTTTACTGCCTATGCGTATGCACAAGGCATTGTTATGCATTTCTAATTCTTCTTATCAAAATATGAGTTTCTGGTGCCCTTAGCATAATTATACATCTCGTTATTAATCTAGAATTGACAATAAAGCACACAGAAATTGCAAACGTACATGTATTGCTTCGTAGGAAATTAGGTGCATGTTCATGATAGAGCTCTGGCGTTTTCAAACTTAGTACAGTGCCGTGATTTTATGTCAAGGCCATGGGGCTTGGTTCGCTTGCACTGCAGCGGACGTAGCACGTGGACTCGCCATAAAACGACCGCTCTGTACTTGAAAAATACAATACGCATCTTTAAAGTGATAGAGCAAAAAGGGTTTGAACACTTCAAAATGCAACTCTTATTATGAATACTAACATTTCTAAGACGGTAAATCCACGATACGGAACCACCACCTGCTTTACATCCCCTTCAAAGGAAGCCATTGTGGCGGTTACTTCATATTTTTAAAACTTAAAGCTTTATTTTGAATTATTCTGGAAAGAGAAATTTATAGTAAAGTAGAAATGTAAAATTAGTTTGGTTATGAGACGATGCAGTGCAATTTAAATGTTGTATAATATTACCTTATTGGTAATTATTGCAAGAATGCAATTACGTAATATGGTGACGTGGACTAATAAAAGATAGTGATAGCAAAGTAAAAACGAAGGAAGAGAAAATCGATTGGAATTAGTGTCCTTCTGCAAGCGACTGTCTTAAGAGTAAGACGTATTATTTGCACAAAATGTTTTAAGTGAGTGGATTTGTGCTGTGCTAGTGGCGTGTGCAGAAGAGATGCAATTCATCGACGCAACAACCATTACTTGTTGAAGAACTGCATTTACACCATTTAAAATTGCATCAGGATGTAAATTTGGTTCACTGAAATAAAACCACAATATTAAAAGAGAAGAATTTTTGTATATTCTTCATCAATTGCAGTATCAAATTCCTACGCTCCGAGACTGCGCCCCGAGACATGACTCATGGCTCCAGAGCTGCCGTGGAAACTACAAGACTTTTACCAGATAGCCAGACCAAAGGTCAGAATCCACAAATTATCCTCCATCTTTCCATTTACAAATCAAACCTTGCAAAATGATCGCCAAAGCGCAAGGCTTCTAGAACGTCGTCTATCATCATTATATTTTGCAGCTCGCAATAAAACTTTCGTTTGCACCATGCTAAGGATTTTTAGGTTCCAATGTGTCCAGAATGTGATATGATTTACCTACAGTGATGTTACTTGTTGGGAAAGAAATCAATTCAAGAAACTTACTATACAATAATGGAGTCTTTTTTTAATTTACGTTCTCCAACGTTAAGTCATATCGGACGATGAATGGAATAGGTGAAATGATCCTCAAATGAGCCCAGGTTCCATAGAGCTTAGAGTTACACGACATTTGTATTTCAGGATAAGGGAAAACCCCGGATAAAACTTATCCAGGTAACTCACCCTGACCGAGATTCAAACTCGGGACCTCTTGAACGTGAGGCAGATATGCTACCATCTACGCTACCGAGGCGGGCATGATGATGATGATGATGATGATGATGATGATGATGATGATGATGATGATGATGATGATGATGATGATGATGATGATGATGATGATGATGATGATGATGATGATGATGATGATGATGATGATGTCGATTGAAAAGCGATATTGAAAGCCCTTGCGACTCAGCACTGTGACCTAGTAGATCTATTGTGCATTACCCTACTCTCCAAGTCCCAGCTGATATTAAGGCTATTGAAACAACCCTTAAGCTTTTGGGTTCTGGTAAGGCAATCTGTCCTAGATAACTCGACTCCAGATGCCTTAATCTTTTCCGGGCAATAGCTTCACACTCACAAAGAATGTGTCTTGCCGTTTCTTTTTCGTTTTCGTTTTCTTCTTTACAGTTACAGTTCGTTTGATAACAAGGAGGAGGTCGCTTGCGGAATGAATTGCTTAACCACATAATGCTTTGGACTAGCAGACTTAATTTTCTAAGGAATCTATAAGGAATAGATTAGCAGCAACAAAAGTAACAACAAAAGAAACAAATAAAGACGAAGAAGAAAAAGTAATAGGTGTGGGTACAGTTCTGAAGGATTAGCAGTTCAGTTAACGTGTTGGCACTCCTGTAATAATATAGGATTCTTAGGCTTATTAACAGTATGCATACTAAGAAACAAAATAGCAGTGCTACCATATTATGTACACCCTACTAAAATAATGAGCCTAGAATTTAATTTCTTTGCGGAAAGGTACATGAATATGTACTAAGGCAGGATCAGTTAAATCTGCCAAGGGGTTCTAAGAGATTGTTGATAAGAAGGGAGGAGGGAAGGGAGGTGAATGCAACCATGTACATGCATTCTCCTTATACGCGCTAACCCTTTAGCTTCGCCTACTACTTTATTCCTGTACACTTCCAAATTCCCTCTCTCTGTGCACGGAGCAAAGGGGAACTTTATTTCCTAATGTGCTGCTAGGAGGCATCATTTATAAATGCCCTCTTGGAACCAGGAGACAAGCACATTTTGAAACAAGCTGTAGTATTACCGAGTAGCTCTGCACGTGTTTAGTTGCTCGCAGCTGACCCGCTCTCCCCTCCAGTAGCAACCGTTCTAAGGTGGACTCGTCCAGATACCACTGTACCTATAATGCAAGGGGGGAAATTCGCGATCCCGGCCACGTCGTTCAAGTCGACGAATGCAAAATAGAACGACGCAAGTTTCATTGTGGGCGCGTCGTAGAGCGCAACTGGGTCTTTGAAATGATCGACGTGAAAATAAATGAGGTGCAAACGACTATATGCCCCAACAACAGGAGGGATGCAAATACGCTCTAGAGTCTAACTGCAGAGCCAATTTCCCCCTTGCAGTGTACTTGGTGTCATTTGACATCATGCACACTTCGCCGCAGTAACCGAACCAGTCCGATATTCCGGGAACTCATACATTTATTCTGCTAGACATTGTAATTTCGGGACAAGTAAGACTGTTGTCAGCATTGCTTTCAGTGGAGCAAGTGCTATTAATGACAGAGATATGGAAGATAAGGCCAACAGAATCGTAAATTGTGTCAATGTTCAGTACTACATACGAGCAATGTTTACCATTATAAATTTAAATACAAGTAAAATCACGATATCTCTAATGCTACGCATGTGTGCTGTGAAATCGTATATATCGAGTATTGCTAAACGACAAAACGACGTCAAGATACTCATTTGGAAAGACGTCAGACAATTTTTAATTTGTGTCGGCCGTTTAATTGAAATTATAATACAAGTGTGCAACAAAATATTGAACACAAATTAAAAGTTTCGAAGATAGGATATTCCCGTTGGTGCGTTGGACAAATAAGGAGCTAAATTTGTTGAACTTATTCTGAGTTCTGGAGACTTTTGTTCTAAAACACAATATTTCCTGACGGTTTATATTGATTTTCATATGGGATATTCCTCCAGTTTACTATCTTTCAAATTCAGCACGTGTTGTACATGAAACCGAAACATCATTCCTTAATGCATGGTCGAGAAACCTAACAACCAAGAGATTTTTAATATATACGTTGTAATTGAAGCTTGCGTGACATCTGTGACACTCTATACGTACTTGTGTTGTACGAGACTTCCGCTGTGTGCCGCTGTGTTCGCAGTCACTCAGGTAAGACACCGTTCATTTTGGTCGGGGTTTATTTTAGCGTTAAATTAATACTTTCTGTACCAGGAACATACATATTAGGTAGAACAGCAGATGCAATTTATCAAAGAAATCCAATGTCGATATCCCACATAAATAATTTTTGGAACACCTGAATATAAAAAAAAAAAAATTACAAAAAACTCAAAAATTAAATATTCCACATCTACAAGGACGAAAAGCAACACCTTCAAGAAGGTCTTCCAATAACAGGCTACCCTTAATTATAAACTGTATTCGCTCTACATATACTCCAATGATTTAAGTTAAAGAACAATATGTTTGAAATATCAAATGAAGGTTATATGTTCAACTTGCAGGGAATGTCTTCAGAAGAACGTTTCATTCTTTATAATGTTACATAATTGGTCAAAAAACATTCACTTTCTGACACTTTTCTAAACATTTTAAGATATGAACAACTTTTTTTCTCTTATTTTAACAAGAGGTCTGTCACCTCGCCTCCCCTGAAAAAGAGTATTAATGGTGAATTTAGCATCTGTAGTAGTCTTCAAACCCTTTTATGTTTTGTATTACCTAAATTCAAAAGGTTATGTTAAAAAGGAATGTATAAAAAGTTGCGGTATAGATAAACATATATGAAAATAGAATAACACAGTTTACAATTCTTACATCAAATTTCAATATTCGGAAATCATAAGATTCTGGACAGCGCACTTTTAACGTTGAAACGGGCAATCTAACACAGCTAGTGGAACAAACTCTAACATTCCTCTAAGATCCTATCCATTAAATAAGTTTTTCTACTTCATTTGGCTTAAATCTCACACACAGCTAATATAGTTTTACACAAGTTTTCTGTCAGAGCTATACAACATTTTGACTAGATAGAAGTACTTCCTTTACATTAAATACTATGTCAGCTGAAAACCTCGTAGAGCCATTCGTCACTAATATAATAAACAAACAATAAATAGAAGTGTCTAAGATTTTAGTTACCGCTTTCTTGGTGTTTATAAAACCACCTTATCTTTTAACTCTTCTCTCTCTTAATTCACGTTTGCCAAGAGTGAGATGAGTAACTACAGACTAATGATAGCACCATGCTTTTATTCAATTTCTTACAAATATTGTAGTAATTACTTAAAAGACTGAAAGGTAAGAAGAAAAAAAAGCACAAGTCTATGTTCTGAATGTTCTGGGTCTTCAAGTCAGTGCATTGTTGGTGCAACACTTTCAGGATACTCAAAAGTACACGTCATTTATGCACATTATTCACTTGGCTTGGATTTTATAAATTCAATTTTGAAAATCACAAATCTCTAAAAAGCATCCAGCATTAAGGAAAGAATACAGGTTTCACATATAGGTTAACCCTCATCTCTACTCCCAAATGAAGTCACATTTCTCTTAGATAAGATTATATTACATTACATGCCGTTAATCTTTTATGACAATATACACCCCATTTATTTTAGAGTACTTAAAAATCCCAAACCTTTCATAGCAAAACCTTGGCTGCTTCAATCAATAAGTGTAATAGCTGAGCACGGCTACTGCAACTTACAAAAAAACTACGAGGGCTGTTCAATAAAGAATGACCATAATTTTTTATGGTCATAGTTTTAGCACTAAAATTCAATCTTATTATATTCTGTTAGCCGTAGTAGTTTCATTGTTGGTACTCCTGGTTCTCGCCTTTGAGAACCAGGCATGTTCAGACATGTTCAGTATCGCCTATCGCTGCAATGGAGGTAACATGCAGTCGTAATTAGTGCTGAGGAAACTTGGCTACATCAGTTTGATCCTGAGAGCAAACAGCAAAGCTCAGCGTGGAAATCTCCTTCACCACCAATACCCAAAAAAGCAAAATTGGTTGCTTCTGCAGGGAAAGCTATGGTCATCTCATTCTTTGATATTCATGGAATGATTTATCAGCATGTTGTACTTGCACACACATCAGTAACTGGACAATGCTACAGGGATGTCCTGAAAACATTGCAAGTCTATATCAGGCGCAAAAAACTACATTTCCGTGAAGCAGGCTGGATGCTGCACCATGATAATGCGTGGCCGCATATTGCCAATGTTGCTGCAAAACTCAACGTGAAGAGGCCGCGCCGTGGTTCAGTGGTTAGACCGCATGGCTCTCACCAAGGCGGCCAGGGTTCGATCCCAGGCAACCACAAAGTGAGATTTGTGATGGACAACACGGCGCTGGGGCGGGTTTTCTCCGGGATCTCCGGTTTCCCCCACCATCTCATTCCACCGGTGCTCCATCTTCATCTCATGTATCATCAGTGTCATCGCTTGCGGTGCCGTATGTAGTAAAAGTGGGTGTTAAACACTACACATTTCATTTCAACGTGAAGTGCATCACTCACCCCCCCCTATAGTCCGGATTTAGCCCCATGTGACTTTTTTTTTCTGTTCCCTAACTTGAAGAAACGCCTTCGTGGGTGGCATCATCCATCATCAGAAGTAGTGGTGAAGGCTGCGGAGGCGAGTTTGAAGGTTTCTCAAAGATGGTTTCCAGCATGTCTTTGAAGACTGGCAGAAACGCTGGGACAAGTACATCGCATTTAGGGGAGACTATTTTGAGAACAACCATCAAAATTATGATGATTAAAGGTATTAGGAATAAAAATTGATCATTCTTTATTGAACAGCCCTTGTATCTATCCTTTGTTTCGTTATTTTCTCTTTATTGAAACAGATTTAATTACGGTTTATAGGGATTGAATTTCTCAACTTGTCTGTTGTAGGAGTCCGGTACACGTATTTTGTGCAAGGTTTATAACTGCCTGCTCGTGCTAACGGCTTCATGTAACTATTATATTAACGTTTTATATCCTATGCACGGGCGGCAATAACTGTTACTGTAACTGGGATTATCTGTAACAACGGAACATGTTTGCAAGCAAAATTAAGCACGAGTATTATTTTTCAACAACTAAATATGGTTAGAAGTGTTAGCCAGGAAATAAGTTAAGGCATGTAGGCATGCAGTTATGTAAAAAAATGTCTATTTCATTGAAATATCTCCTTACGTAATTAGTAATCACAGCTGCAGTTCGTCTGTGCACAAGAATTTTTCGCCATTTAGACCTCAGACAGTTGCATTGAATAGCAAATATATTATCGATGATGTTTCAATATTTTCAAAGGGCGATGCTGCAGCATAAATAATGTACGTAGCACCAAAATATCTAGTGCAATTACATAGCACTGATTGTATCAGACGAAGCCCGTAATTAACGTTTCTGTCACCAAATGGTAGTACATAATGCTATATCCTCAGAAGCTAATGGTGATTACCTCGTTGCAGCCACAATGACCGAAAATAATTCCGAGGTTTACGCATAGCCTGTGAATATATAGCCACGGATACTGCTTTACTGTTCTTCAACTGTTTTTGTATGTTCTCCTATATCTTCTGTGAACAGTGTTAACTCAAACGTCTGTCGCCATACATTTTGTAATCAAAGGTGTTATTTTGGTGAACGGAAGAGTCATTTGCTCCTGCAAAGTTGCCAGAAGTAATTAGGCTGCTGATTATTATTACTCCTCTAAAACTCCAAAAGACTTACTACATCTGTATTTAATACAAATAATTCAATTTTAATAAATAAAAGAATATTCTTAGGTCCATATGTCGTTAGGAAGTCACATTGAAGTTCGGGAAACTGCTTCAGGCTGCCTTCCTCCCCTCCAAAAGCATAAATTGAATTAGCGCTTTTGATTGCACCTATTATAATGTTACAGCCGATACAAAGTATCTTTATAACATGTTTTGGCCGGAGCTTAAGCCTTACATTGGTCTTTTTTCACAAATACAGGCAAAATACGTAAGGTAAGCGTCTGTACTAAAAGTTCTGTCAGTTTTCAGTTTCCCAATAAAGGACATGTTATCTCAACCAGCAGCTTCTAAAACACCGGGTTGGACGTACTGAGCTGAATGTTATTTTTACTGGTTCCATTTATACCCCGCCTTTAACTCAAATGTTCATATCGGCGGCCGTTCTCCTTTGAAACGTTTCGAAGGTGTTAACTCGAATTCGTTGGCTTTTAATCATCAGATCACGCACACACATTCACACTCCCATTTCCCAGACTCTGAGGAAGATGAAGAATTATCTTGGTCGGAGAAAAATCCCCACCCCCACGGCCGGGAATCGAACCTGGGACCCCTAGCACAGCAGACAAGTGCTCTACTGACTGAACTACGGGGCCAGCCACTTGAATGTTGTGTTAGTGATGACGTGACTATTTGTGAAGTCGCTTGAGAATTTTCCTTTTTCTTTGAGAATTCTTAGGATATATATCCATTTTAGGGTGTGCGATGACGTTGTCTATAACGTCAGTTGAATAACCAGAACCTGTGGTAAAACTGCCTATTAATTCCGCAAATGTGTATGACTCTATTTGTTGGAGAAGTTGCCTAGTAAGCATGGCGTTCAATCTCGTTACCGCTTTAACATTGTAGCAAATGAAAACAGTTGCTGCTAAACCCACATGATTTGTCACAAGGCAGCGGAACTTGGGCTTGATGGAAGTCAGAGATGGATTCAGGTTGTATTCTGGATTAGTTGTAGATGTACACTATAAAATCCGAGAGTAGGTTCTGCCCTGTTACAGTTCCACATAAAAATCGTGGATACGCCAAACTGTGTGTAATCAAAGATCTGTTGAAACGGAACGTCCATCTAAGGATAATAAAGTGTGAAGTTGAAATTCGAAACACAATATTTTGAATAAAATGTATCTGAATATTTCAAAAGTATTTTAAATCGATTCATAATTACAGCGGACCAAAATTACTGAACCCTGCAAAGGTTATCACAGAATTCAATAGGTGTACAGCAGAAAATAATTGTTCGTTCTTCTATCCGTCAACTTTCATAGGAAAAAACATTAAAGATTATCCCATGTTAAACGATATTTAACTTTAAAAACAAATTTAAGAGATGAAAATAGAAATGTCCAGGTGATATAAATTTTAAATTTCTAAGATTTTAAATTTAGCATATTATATTCCAAGTATGATTCTTTATTAAGAAACCGTAAATTTTGTGAACCCTTAAACATTTTACTTCTCAAAAAAGTGTTTCATACGCTTGATTTTATTATTACATTTTGCTTAGCATACGTGTAACTAATGAATATAAAATTATTTAAAAGATTGATGTAAAACCACCATTCCTGTATTTAACTGGACATGTATATGCTGACAGTTCTTTAACTTCATTCTGAGTAAACTTTACATAATTTGACTAAACGGCGATGTTCTTAGCTGGGTAGGACCTAAGCAACTCAATTATAAGTGTAGGAGATTCCACACTGAATGTTCAGACAGGTTATATATGTCAGACGCCTGGGAGGAAAGGATGGAATAGGAGCGCTCTGCGGCTGTGTTGGAAGACTGGCCAGAGGCAAAAGCCAGTGTGAGAGACCCTGATGTAAGTGTCAACCGAGCGGCCTATTGGCGCTGGAGTACCGGAAGGCAGCGTGCTGTCACCGGCACTCTTTGCAGCTTACATGGCCACACACCACAACACCCACACCTGTCAGTATGCGGACGATCTCATGATTTTCGCGGTAAACAGAAACCCGAGGTATAGCTTTCGGCAGATCCAAGCCTAGCTCCGGGCCATTGGCGAATGGAGCGCAAAATGGCGAGTGGCAATTAACCCGGAGAGGAGCTCTGCAATTCTCCTGGCGAAAACCAGAGCCAACCGGTTGCAGCAGAACTTCGTTTTACGGCGCCGTGAAATCCCATGGGTGCAAACGGCGAAGTGTCTCGGAGTGACGCTGGATCGCGAATTAACTTACGCTCCTCACGTCAAAAGCAAGGTCCAGCTTCGACACGTCGCGCTCAGGAACCTATACCCAATATTCCGTTCAACCATGCCCCTCCGTCTCAAACTCCAGCTGTATCGGCCGATCATCCCGCCCATGATTTTATACGGCTGTGAGATCTGGGGATCAGTGGCAAATACCACTTTCATCAGAACAGGGCGCTCAGAGTGATATACGATACATACTGGAGATTCCCAGCCCAGATCCTTCATGAACATTCAAAAATCCCGTACATTGTCGATGTCATCCGAGAGAGGGCACGATGAATGTACGACAAAATCCAAACCCATGGCAACCCTTTGGTGAACTCCCTGGGCAAATATGACCACAGAGAGCAAAGACGCTTGCCATCATACAAACTCCGTCCTAGGGCCCCTTGGTTAACCCAAGGTAAAGCCCATTAACTCCAAAATTCATTATACGCCTGATGGCTCAAGCGTTAGGCCACCACGTAATCAAAACGGGGTAAAAACACTAAACCGATCCCCCCCCCCCCAATGGGAGAGTGCAATAAAACCACTAAGCTGCTGCCTTCTGAGATTACTCAAGGGCATCCAAACAAAAATTTTAAACAAAACTACAACCTACCCCCCGCAGAAGAATAAAAAACATTCCTGACTTACTTCGCAGGTTAAGTAGGTAGGTACTGCGGCAGAAGACACCCGGACGGGGAAAAAGAAAAATTGCCCCGCCCGACCAGGACTACCTCTGGACCACCTCTGGACCTGACGTAAGCTGGAGGTTCTTCTTCATCTCGGCGCCAAGATAGGGTGAAAGAACAATACAGTGTAACGAAACGCTCTTGGGCTGCTGATGGTAAAGAGAAACTTTGGGGTATTTAGAGAGGCGAATATTCCATAGTTTTCGTCGGTAGTTGCAGGTTTTGGATGTCCCGAACATTCATCGCCACCCAAGATCTTACGGTCACGTTTAAATCCAGCTGCCCAAACTTTCACCGTAGCAAATGATGGTGCAGAGTCCCCATACACAAAATCCAACTCATATTTGATTTGTGTAGGCTGTTGCCTTTCAAAAACAAATATTTAATGACAGCTCGATACTCGATTTTGTCCATTTTCATAAAAAGTCACATCAACTCATTCAAATGAAAGTTACATAAGAACTGAGCTCCAAAATGGCTGAAGCTTTGGTGAATAACTGTCAACAGATGAACAACGAAATTCACTAGCTTTTGTTTACGAGTGCTGCTATGTTTATGTTAGGGTCAAAAATTTTCAGACCACCGTCGTATATGGTATAAGATGAATAAGCTACCCTGTACAGTGTTTACGGCTTTTTCACTGAAGCAGCCTAAGAAATATTACTAGAAAAATAGAAAAAAAAGTTCAAGCACTGGAATTTACGCTAAGGATTACTCATTCTTGATGTGTTTACCTGTGTTAACTGCAAAACAACACTATTCACGCCAGAAGTGATCGACTCGCTGTCTGTGTAGGTTAAGATGTAGTAGGTACTTAAAGGAATTTGTAGAATAAACAGAAACATATAATGATATTCTTACATAACATCCAATATTTATTAATTACAAACAGCTTTAAACAATACAAATTGCGAAAATACATTACATTAAATACAGGTACAACGTATACTGCCTATGCGTATGCACAAGGCATTGTTATGCACTTCTAATTCTTTTTATCAAAATATGAGTTTCTGGTGCCCTTAGCATAATTATACATCTCGTTGTTAATCTAGAATTGACAATAAAGCACACAGAAATTGCAAACGTACATGTATTGCTTTGTAGGAAATTAGGTGCATGTTCATGATAGAGCTCTGGCGTTTTCAAACTTAGTACAGTGCCGTGATTTTATGTCAAGGCCATAGGTCGCTTGGTTCGCTTGCACTGCAGCGGGCGTAGCATGTGGACTCGCCATAAAACGACCGCTCTGTACTTGAAAAATACAATACGCATCTTTAAAGTGATAGAGCAAAAAGGGTTTGAACACTTCAAAATGCAATTATTATTATGAATACTAACATTTCTAAGACGGTAAATCCACGAATCGGAACCACCACCAGCTTTACATCCCTTTCAAAGGAAGCCATTCTGGCGGTTACTTCATGTTTTTAAAACATAAAGCTTTATTTTGAATTATTCTGGAAAGAGTAATTTATAGTAAAGTATAAATGTAAAATTAGTTTGGTTATGCGACGATGCAATGCAATTTAAATGTTATATAATATTATTCTTATTGGTAATTATTGCAAGAATGCGATTACGTAATATGGTGACGTGGACTAATAAAAGATAGTGATAGCAAAGTAAAAACGAAGGAAGAGAAAATCGATTGGTATTAGCGTCCTTCTGCAAGCGACTGTCTTGAGTAAGACGTATTATTAGCACAAAATGTTTTAAGTGAATGCATTTGTGCTATGCTAGTGGCGTGTGCAGAAGAGATGCAATTCATCGACGCAACAACCACTACTTGTTAAAGAACTGCAATACACCATTTAAAATTGCATCAGGATTTATAATTGTTTAGCTGGAATAAAATAGGCAATATTTAAAGGTAGGAATTGTTGTATATTCTCTAAGAATTGCAGTATCAAATTCCTACGCTCCGAGACTGCGCCCAGAGACATGACTCATGGCTCCAGAGCTGCCGTGGAAACTACAAGACTTTTACCAGATAGCCAGACCAAAGGTCAGAATCCACAAATTATCCTCCATCATTCCATTTACAAATCAAACCTTGCAAAATGATCGCCAAAGCGCAAGGCTTCTAGAACGTCGTCTATCATCATTATATTTTGAAACTCGCAATAAAACCTTCGTTTGCACCATGCTAAGGAGTTTTAGGTTCCAATGTGTCAAGAATTTGATATGAGTTACCTACAGTGATGTTACTTGTTGGGAAAGAAATCAATTCAAGGAACTTACTATACAATAATGGAGTCTTTTTTTTAATTTACGTTCTCCAGCGTTAAGTCATATCGGACGATGGATGGAATGGGTGAAATGATGCTCAAATGAGCTGGGGTTCCATGGAGCTTAGAGTTACCCGACATTCGTCTTTCAGGATAAGAGAAAACCCCGGAAAAATCTTATCCAGTTAATCCACCCTGACCGAGATTCGAACTCGGGACCTCTTGAACGTGAGGTAGACACGCTACCACCACGCCACCAAGACGGGCTACGATAATGGGGTGAATTGAATTTTAAAATGTAAAAGTTCCTACAGTTGAAGATTTTTTTTTTTTTTTTTTTTTTGTAATTTACGTCCTCCAACGTTGTCATATCGGACGGTGAATGAATTGGGTGAAATGAAAACTCAAATGAGTCCAGGGTCCATGGAGCTTAGAGCTACCCGACATTCGTCTTTCAGTATAAGGGAAAACCGAGGATAAAACTTATCCAGGTAACTCACCCTGACCGAGATTCAAACTCGGGACCTCTTGAACGTGAGGCAGACATTCTACCATCTACGCTACCAGGCGGGCATGATGATGATGATGATGATGATGATGATGATGATGATGATGATGATGATGATGATGATGATGATGATGATGATGATGATGATGATGATGATGATGATGATGATGATGATGTCGATTGAAAAGCGATATTGAAAGCCCTTGCAACTCAGCAGTGTGACCTAGTAGATCGATTGTGCATTACCCTACTCTCCAAGTCCCAGCTGATATTAAGTCTATTGAAACAACCTGTAATCTTTTGGATTCTAGTAAGGAAATCCGTCCTAGAAAACTCGACTCCAGATGCCTTAATCTTTTCCGGGCAATAGCTTCACACTCAAAGAATGTGTCTTGCCGTTTCTTTTTCGTTTTCTTTTTCTTCTTTACAGTTACAGTTCGTTTGATAACAAGGAGGCGATCGCTTGCAGAATGAATTGCTGAACCACATACTGCTTTGGACTAGCAGACTTAATTTTCTGAGGAATCTATAAGGAAAAGATTAGCAGCACGCAAAAGTAACAACAAAAGAAACAAAGAAAGACGAAGAAGAAAAAGTAAATAGGGGTGGGTACAGTTCTGAAGATTATCACTTCAGTTAACGTGTTGGCACTCCTCTAATAATATAGGATTCTTAGGCTTATTAACAGTATGCATACTAAGAAACAAAATAGCAGCGCTACCATATTATGTACACCCTACTAAAATAATGAGCCTAGAATTTAATTTCTTTGCGGAAAAGTACATGAATATGTACTAAGGCAGGATCAGTTAAATCTGCCAAGGGGTTCTAAGAGATTGTTGATAAGAAGGGAGGAGGGAAGGGAGGTGAATGCAACCATGTACATGCATTCTCCTTATACGCGCTAACCCTTTAGCTTCGCCTACTACTTTATTCTTGTACACTTCCAAATTCCCTCTCTCTTTGCACGGAGCAAAGGGGAACTTTATTTCCTAACGTGCTGCTAGGAGGCATCATTTATAAATGCCCTCTTGGAACCAGGAGACAAGCACATTTTGAAACAAGCTGTAGTATTACCGAGTAGCTCCGCACGTGTTTAGTTGCTCGCAACTGACCCGCTCTCCCCTCCAGTAGCAACCGTTCTGAGGTGGACTCGTCCAGATACCACTGTACCTATAATGCAAGGGGGGAAATTCGCGATCCCGGCCACGTCGTTCAAGTCGACGAATGCAAAATAGAACGACGCAAGTTTCATTGTGGGCGCGTCGTAGAGCGCAACTGGGTCTTTGAAATGATCGACGTGAAAATAAATGAGGTGCAAACGACGATATGCCCCAACAACAGGAGGGATGCAAATACGCTCTAGAGTCTAACTGCAGAGCCAATTTCCCCCTTGCAGTGTACTTGGTGTCATTTGACATCATGCACACTTCGCAGCAGTAACCGAACCAGTCCGATATTCCGGGAACTCATACATTTATTCTGCTAGACATTGTAATTTCGGGACAAGTAAGACTGTTGTCAGCATTGCTTTCAGTGGAGAAAGTGATATTAATGACAGAGATATGGAAGATAAGGCCAACAGAATCGTAAATTGTGTCAATGTTCAGTACTACATACGAGCAATGTTTACAATTATAAATTTAAATACAAGTAAAATCACGATATCTCTAATGCTACGCATGTGTGCTGTGAAATCGTATATATCGAGTATTGCTAAACGACAAAACGACGTCAAGATACTCATTTGGAAAGACGTCAGACAATTTTTAATTTGTGTCGGCCGTTTAATTGTAATTATAACACAAGTGTGCAACAAAATATTGAACACAAATTAAAAGTTTCAAAGATAAGATATTGCGATTGGTGCATTGGATAAAAAAGGAGCCAAATTTATTGAACTTATTCTGAGTTCTGGAGACTTTTGTTCTAAAACACAATATTTCCTGACGGTTTATATTGATTTTCATATGGGATATTCCTCCAGTTTACTATCTTTCAAATTCAGCACGTGTTGTACATGAAAGCGAAACATCATTCCTTAATGCATGGTCGAGAAACCTAACAACCAACAGATTTTTAATATATACGTTGTAATTGAAGCTTGCGTGACATCTGTGACACTCTATACGTACTTGTGTTGTACGAGACTTCCGCTGTGTGCCGCTGTGTTCGCAGTCACTCAGGTAAGACACCGTTCATTTTGGTCGGGGTTTATTTTAGCGTTAAATTAATACTTTCTGTACCAGGAACATACATATTAGGTAGAACAGCAGATGCAATTTATCAAAAAAAAAAAAAAAAAAAAAAAAAAAATCCAATGTCGATATCCCACTAAAATAATTTTTGGAACACCTGAATATAAAAAAATTTTACAAAAAACTCAAAAATTAAATATTCCACATCTTCAAGGACGAAAAGCAACACTTTCAAGAAGGTCTTCCAATAACAGGCTACCCTTAATTATAAACTGTATTCGCTCAAACATATACTCCAATGATTTTAGTTAAAGAACAATATGTTTGAAATATCAAATGAAGGTTATATGTTCAACTTGCAGGGAATGTCTTCAGAAGAACGTTTCATTCTTTATAATGTTACATAATTGGTCAAAAAACATTCACTTTCTGACACTTTTCTAAACATTTTAAAATATGAACAACTTTCTTTCTCTGATTTTAACAAGAGGTCTGTCACCTCGCCTCCCCTGAAAAAGAGTATTAATGGTGAATTTAGCATCTGTAGTAGTCTTCAAACCCTTTTATGTTTTGTATTACCTAAATTCAAAAGGTTATGTTAAAAAGGAATGTATAAAAAGTTGCGGTATAGATAAACATATATGAAAATAGAATAACACAGTTTTCAATTCTTACATCAAATTTCAATATTCGGAAATCATAAGATTCTGGACAGCGCACTTTTAACGTTGAAACGGGCAATCTAACACAGCTAGTGGAACAAACTCTAACATTCCTCTAAGATCCTATCCATTAAATAAGTTTTTCTACTTCATTTGGCTTAAATCTCACACACAGCTAATATAGTTTTACACAAGTTTTCTGTCAGAGCTATACAACATTTTGACTAGATAGAAGTACTTCCTTTACATTAAATACTATGTCAGCTGAAAACCTCGTAGGGCCATTCGTCACTAATATAATAAACAAACAATAAATAGAAGTGTCTAAGATTTTAGTTAGCGCTTTCTTGATGTTTATAAAACCACCTTATCTTTTAACTCTTCTCTCTCTTAATTCACGTTTGCCAAGAGTGAGATGAGTAACTACAGACTAATGATAGCACCATGCTTTTATTCAATTTCTTACAAATATTGTAGTAATTACTTAAAAGACTGAAAGGTAAGAAGAAAAAAAAGCACAAGTCTATGTTCTGAATGTTCTTGGTCTTCAAGTCAGTGCATTGTTGGTGCAACACTTTCAGGATACTCAAAAGTACACGTCATTTATGCACATTATTCACTTGGCTTGGATTTTATAAATTCAATTTTGAAAATCACAAATCTCTAAAAAGCATCCAGCATTAAGGAAAGAATACAGGTTTCACATGTAGGTTAACCCTCATCTCTACTCCCAAATGAAGTCACATTTCTCTTAGATAAGATTATATTACATTACATGCCGTTAATCTTTTATGACATTATACACCCCATTTATTTTAGAGTGCTTAAAAATCCCAAAATTTTCATAGCAAAACCTTGGCTGCTTCAATCAATAGGTGTAATAGCTGAGCACGGCTACTGCAACTTACAAAAAAACTACGAGGGCTGTTCAATAAAGAATGACCATAATTTTTTATGGTCATAGTTTTAGCACTAAAATTCAATCTTATTATATTCTGTTAGCCGTAGTAGTTTCATTGTTGGTACTCCTGGTTCTCGCCTTTGAGAACCAGGCATGTTCAGACATGTTCAGTATCGCCTATCGCTGCAATGGAGGTAACATGCAGTCGTAATCAGTGCTGAGGAAACTTGGCTACATCATTTTGATCCTGAGAGCAAACAGCAAAGCTCAGCGTGGAAATCTCCTTCACCACCAATACCCAAAAAAGCAAAATTGGTTGCTTCTGCAGGGAAAGCTATGGTCATCTCATTCTTTGATATTCATGGAATGATTTATCAGCATGTTGTACTTGCACACACATCAGTAACTGGACAATGCTACAGGGATGTCCTGAAAACATTGCAAGTCTATATCAGGCGCAAAAAACTACATTTCCGTGAAGCAGGCTGGATGCTGCACCATGATAATGCGTGGCCGCATATTGCCAATGTTGCTGCAAAACTCAACGTGAAGTGGCCGCGCCGTGGTTCAGTGGTTAGACCGCATGGCTCTCACCAAGGCGGCCAGGGTTCGATCCCAGGCAACCACAAAGTGAGATTTGTGATGGACAACACGGCGCTGGGGCGGGTTTTTTCTCCGGGATCTCCGGTTTCCCCCACCATCTCATTCCACCGGTGCTCCATCTTCATCTCATGTATCATCAGTGTCATCGCTTGCGGTGCCGTATGTAGTAAAAGTGGGTGTTAAACACTACACATTTCATTTCAACGTGAAGTGCATCACTCACCCCCCCCCCCCCTATAGTCCGGATTTAGCCCCATGTGACTTTTTTTTCTGTTCCCTAACTTGAAGAACGCCTTCGTGGGTGGCATCATCCATCATCAGAAGTAGTGGTGAAGGCTGCGGAGGCGAGTTTGAAGGTTTCTCAAAAATGGTTTCCAGCATGTCTTTGAAGACTGGCAGAAACGCTGGGACAAGTACATCGCATTTAGGGGAGACTATTTTGAGAACAACCATCAAAATTATGATGATTAAAGGTATGAGGAATAAAAATTGATCATTCTTTATTGAACAGCCCTTGTATCTATCCTTTGTTTCGTTATTTTCTCTTTATTGAAACAGATTTGATTACGGTTTATAGGGATTTAATTTCTCAACTTGTCTGTTGTAGGTGTCCGTTCACGTATTTTGTGCAAGGGTTATAACTGCCTACTCGTGCTAACGGCTTCATGTAACTATTATATTAACGTTTTATATCCTATGCACAGGCGGCAATAACTGTTACTGTAACTGGGATTATCTGTAACACCGGAACATGTTTTCAAGCAAAATTATGCACGAGCTTTATGTTTCAACAGCTAAATATGGTTAGAAGTGTTAGCCAGTCAATAAGTTAAGGCATATAGGCATGCAGTTATATAACAAAAGTGTATTTCATAGAAATATCTCCTTAAGTAATTAGTAATCACAGCTGCAGTTCGTCTGTGCACAAGAATTTTTCGCCATTTAGACCTCAGACAGTTGCATTGAATAGCAAATATATTATCGATGATGTTTCAATATTTTCAAACGGCGAAGCTGCAGCATAAATAATGTACGTAGCACCAAAATATCTAGTGCAATTAGATAGCACTGATTGTATCAGATGAAGCCCGTATTTAATGTTACTGTCACCAAATGGTAGCTCGGAATGCTGTATCCTCAGAAGCTAATGGTGATTACCTCGTTGCAGCAACAATGAGAGCAAATGATTCCGAGGTATACGCATAGCCTGTGAATATATAGCCACGGATACCGATTTACTGTTCTTCAACTGTTTTTATATGTCCTCCTATATCTTCTGTGAACAGTGTTAACTCCAACATCTGTCGCCATACATTTTGTAATCAAAGGTGTTATTTTGGTGAACGGAAGAGTCATTTGCTCCTGCAATGTTGCCAGAAGTAATTATACTGCTGATTATTATTACTCCTCTAAAACTCCAAAAGACTTACTATATCTGTATTTAATACAAATAATTCAATTTCTATAAACAAAAGAATATTCTGAGGCTCATATGTCGTTGGGAAGTCACATTGACATTCGGGAAACTGCTTCAGAATATCTTCCTCCCCTCCAAAAGCAGAAAGTGAATTAGCACTTTTGATTGCACCTATTATAATGTTACAGCCGATACAAAGTATCTTAATAATATGTTTTGGCCGGAGCTTAAGCCTTTCACTGATCTTTTTTCACAAATACAGGCAAAATATTTAAGGTAAGCGCCTTAAATTTTCAGACGTCTATACTGAAAGGTCTGTCAGTTTTCAGTTTCCCAATAAAGGCCATGTTATCTCAACCAGCACCTTCTAAAACAACGGGTTGTACGTACTGAGTTGAATGTTATGTTTACTGGTTCCATTTATACCCCGCCTTTAACTCCAATGGTCATATCGGCGGCCGTTCTCCTTTGAAACGTTTTGGAGGTGTTCACTCGTAATCGTTTGGTTTTAATCAATAGATCACGCACGCATTCACACTCTCATTCCCCAGACTCTGGGGGAGATGAAGAATTATCTTGGTCGGAGAAAGCTCCCCGCCCCCACGACTGGAAATCGAAGCCGGGATCCCTAGCACGGCAGGTAAGTGTTCTACCGACTGAACTACGGGGCCAGCCACTTGAATGTTGTGTTAGTGATGACGTGACTAACTACGAAGACACTCGAGAATTTCACTTTTCTCTTGAGAATATACGTGATATTTATTTCATGGCGTGCGATGACGTTGTCTATGACGTCAGTTGAGTAACCAGAGCCTATAATTAAAACTGCCTGATACTTCCGCAAATGAGTATGACTTTGTTGGAGAAGTTGCCTAGTAAGCACGGCGTTCAATCTCGTTACGGTTTTAACATTGTAGCAAATTAAAACAATTGCTGCTAAACTCGCATTATTTGTCACAAGGCAGCGGAATTTGGGCTTGATGTTTGTGTTCTAGTTAGGTGTAGATGTACACTATAAAATCTGAGAGTGGGTTCTGCCCTGTTAGAGTTCCACATAAAATTCGTGGATATGCCAAACTGTGTGTAATCAAAGATCTGTTGAAACGGAACGGCCATCTGAGGATATTAAAGTACAGGAACTGCACATCAAGTACTTATACTGTTCTCCATCTCATCACGTGACATCAAGCATGCCCTTCGCAGTGTAATTAATATTTAAGTTGAAGCTGCAGAAAACTTACTTTTGAGATTTTAAGAAGTTATATTACATACTAATTCTGCAACCACAAAAAACTTGCGAAAAAGAAATGGATATATGAAAAACTTTGGTCAATGAATATTATGTTCCAAAAAATGTGGTATTTCTGTTATTAATTCTATAAATATAAATGTATTGTAGATCTTTCACGTCGAAATGGCATTTTCGTTTGAAAACATACAAAGGTATATAATTTTAAAGGGTAATAAGAACAGATGTAATACACGTGGATGAATTATACATATTAATTATTTCTATGAATGAAATATTCACCAAAATGAGCATACCGTGAAAAGTACCAACTTAATATTGGAAACATTACGAAGCGTGAACATTTAGGTAGGATAGAGTGCTGCGTCACATCACATTGGTTTGTTTTGACTTGCCGCTCCCTCCTCACTACTGACCATAAGTTCTGAAGCACAATAAACAAATTTGTTCCTATGGTATGCTCACATCTGATCTGTTTCATCGGTGACCCAAGTTCCGCGGTCTGTTTCTTTATTCAGGCGCTTAATGTAGTGCAAACATTGCACTTTAGCCACTGTGCACTCACGGAACAAAGCACAACTGAATTGAGTCATTATTGAACCAATGAGTTACAGATCATAAATGACCTACACTCGGTCTCTATATCAGTAACCTGAACTCTACTCAAATAACCTATGTGCCGAGCGCTAGTCAGCTTTTTATGTAAACTTCTGGAAAAGCAACTAAAGGCCAATCGCAACGGTTTGTAGTTAGCTTCGTGCCCCGTTTAAGTACTATTTGGGTAATGTCACGATTGCTAAAAATGCTTCTACTCCAAGTGTATTACTTTAGGTTCTTTCCCTTAGTTAAAATAGTGTGTCATTGCATATTTGAAGTGAACAGTTGAAGTCCAGGTGTTGGTAACCCCATTTTTACAGGTTTACATTGCTCAAAGTTAAGAATAAGTGACAGTGGACTCACTTAATCAGAGTGACAAAAAGGCAGAGTTCCTATCTGTGTCCCTAATAAACACAGAGAAATGTCCTTTCATTTTATATTCCGTTTAGTATAATTCATTAAAGGTATTTCAGGCAAGACAACAAGTGAACGAGGGGTTTTCTGAAAACTATTTCTTGAGACCTGACAGTTTTCTTAATGATGGATGCTGCATATTGTTAGTATGCCAGTTTATTTATTCATTTCCCATATGTTTTGTATGATATTAATTCAGCTATACATACGTTGCAGCCGTAGTGGGTTTTAGAATTCATAACTCGTAAAAAAGAGAATAATTATCAAAATTTCATTCGAAAATGTAGGCCAGTGCATTGTATTAATATATATATATATATATATATATATATATATATATATATATATATGGTTTCATTATGAAAAGGTATATATGTAGTTGTTATGTTTGCAACAGATTAGTAATAAAATGTAATTACACAGTAACAAATCGTTTAAAGTGTTGTAATTGTAAAATCAAATCAGAATGAGCACGGAGATGACAGTGGGCTTGCACAGAACTTTGGCCTGCTTAGGTAACAGAGCTGGTCAGTCTTCCTGTAAGTACTCTACGATAAGTTAACATGAATTTGAGAACTTTTTGTGCTGGTCAAGCTTATTGCACATACATACAAAGCAGCAAAATGGGTTGGTTTTCGCAATAGAACTTTGGATAAACCAATATGTAAACCATTTCCACTGAAATACCAGTAAAGGCTATACTTTAGATTTTCTACGTTAAAAATCCTTAGACTAAAAATTACTTACTTCACCGTTATTTTGCAACATTTACGGTTACCCTTCTATTGAATTTATTTTGCTATCTTACTGACTTGAGCAAGAGCTTAATGCATGTGCTTTTCTGTATAAAATGAAACGTTTAGTAGAGAATTCCAGGCTTCATATCCAAAGATAGTAAATGGTCCTCTTCTTTGTTGGGTACTTTTAAAGTCAAATATGGTTTCACAGTGAACTTGCACAAGACCAGAAAACATCAGCGAAGTATTTAATTAGTTTAGAGGTATTCCAAGGGACTTCCCTAGAAGATGGATGGGAAGCAAGTTTTCAAGTGAAGACATCTATTACAAACCCAAAATACTTTAGAAAGTGAACTTCTCGAGATCCCCGAGATGGAAGTCTCGGGCAAGTCATCAAAGTGGGTTAAATAAAGCTCTACTTTAATAGGCCCATTTATTAATTTTATGTATTTAACTGGACTTTATAGCTATTTCAGATGTAGGAGGGGGTGAAAGACCAGTAAGATTAAATATAAGGAAAACAAATCTCCAATCAAAATTGCTATGCAACACGTGATACGGGCGGAATAGTCATGAAATAGAAAAATGGGCGTGGATAGATATACGAGTCAAGTGGAGAATTTAATGTCGTGACGGTAAATTGGCCATGGTAGCTCAATGGGTTAGAGCGACTGGACGGAAACCAGGAAATCCATGGTTCAAATCCCGGCCGTGGCATTGAATTTTTCATGTAGACTCTATCTATTAAAGACCTTAGCCTATATACGACTAGTGTGGAGAAATGATTAATTTCCATCAATTAACTTAAAGCTGATATTGTATAGATGGAAATATTAAGTAAACATGGCCATCTGTAATTCAACGCAAGTTAATAACCAAGCAGGCCATATAGATGATGCAACAAATGCTTAGGTTTATTGAAATCCTAAATTGTAACGTAGGACCAATCAGAATTAAGTATTACGGTAACTTAGCGACTAAAAAGAACCAATGATTTTATTCTTAATTTTTTTCTGGCTTTAACTCTCGAAGAGGGTAGACGCGTTTTCGGTAAAAGACTTCTTGAAACTACAAGAAGTTATTGGAGTTCATCATTTATGAACGTTTAAAGTATACATCGAATACGCGACGCTTGATAAATAATTTAAGTAAAAAAACCGTTGCATTATTTATAAATAAAAGGAGAAAATTAAAATATAGTAAAGGGCTATATACATCAGTGGAAAAAGTCGCACGAAAAGACGAAAGGTTCATCGCTTCGACATCAAGGTAAGGTTTGGCTTCTACATGCGTCGCCACACAGAGGGAGCGCGAAACTTTTGCGCAAATTTGGGCGTAGACCTCCCGAAGGGGCGAATCCAACTTCAGATATGTCACCGCATCGAGTGATATAAATCCAACACACAAGGAGGGAAACCACTCCAAACTAAATATTCTTATGAAGTTTTAAGTACCTTAGGTGTTGTTGATTTCATTCATATTTATTTATACTAAATGTATCTGTTGATGGTGGCATTATTCATTGTGTTAAATGTGTCATGTATACTTTTAATAGAGGAGGCAATTCTATTTTCTCAGTAAATATTAGTAAATTAGTTGAGAAAATCTTAATTTGATATAAGGGGAATCGTGTTTATAAAGGTAAATTTGTTATTAGCACAGAGGATTACAGCTACACGCCGAACTCTTTGAAGTCATGGCCTCCTCACCTCTGAAATGGACTTTTGTTTTCTCAAGTTCCAGAAAACAGGAAAAGGAATAAGGTGAACAATGAAACTGATTTGGTGACAAAATTGCGTTAAAAATTGCCTGGATAAAGTTCACTTGAACAGTATCTAATGCAACTATGTAAGTTGCACTTACCATTTATTTCTACCGGTAATGACATTTCATATTCACTCAAACTTTTAAAGTTGCTATAGTTTGCAAAAATAAACAAATCAATGACTAGAAGCAAATTTAGTTGTCCTCTAACAAATATCTCAATAAAGACGTGCACTCCTTTTGCCACTGATACAGAATACAATTGCTCATAGGCGCAAACGTATAATAGACTTATTTGAAAATTACTTAGAACATCACTGAAGAAGTTTGCGTGTTACTGATTGACACTTTCAACGCTTATCCTGTCACACGATCTCAAGAATTTTCATACATTATCGCCCAGCTCTTGGTCTAATACGTTTAAGTTTTATAAATGTATCTAGCTCAGATACGCTTAAAATTAGTTATGACGCTGTAACATTAGGCAACCCAGCATACTGTTTTGCATGTATGTGCAATCCACTGTAAACCAAATGTAATAATAAATAACAATAAATACGAGGGTGGCTCATATAGTAATGCCTCCTATTTTTTCCTTAAATAAGCAAGTTATGTGAAAACTTTGAATTTGGCGCAATTCCTCAAACCTTCTCCAATTCCTTGCAGTAATAACTTCCTAAATCAACAGCTGGCAGCATTGCATCCTCTTGCAAAATGGCTGACATCGACATTCGTATTAGACAGCGCTCTGTGATTGAAGTTTTGACTGCGGAAGCTGAAACGCCAATTCGCATTCGCGAAAGGCTAAAAATGTGTATGGTGATGCAACGGTGGATGTCAGCACTGTTAGACGATGGGTTCGTCGCCGTAACGAAGCTGAAGGACAAACTCCATTGGCAGATGAAAAGCGAAGCGGCAGGTCGGTGACTACAGTGACTCCATGCAACTTTCAGCGAATCGATGACATCATTCGTGGTGATCGCCGGGTAACAACAGGTGAATTGTGTCACATTTACCTCCCTCAGTAAAGGCAGTGTGATGACGATTTTTCAACAACTGAGTTACTCAAAAGTTTTTTCACGTAGGGTACCAAGAATGTTAACCGCCCAAAACAAAGAAACAAGGAAAACAATAGCCTCCGAACACTTGCAGCGCTTCAATTTGGAGGGAGAGGGGATTATGGAAAAAATTGTTACTGGAGACCAAACGTGGGTTCATTTTTTTGGACCTGAATCAAAGAGGCAGTCAATGGAATGGCATCACCGAACGTCACCGAAGAAAAAAAGTTCAAAATTCAGCGGTTGGCATGGAAAGTTATGGCGACAGTGTTTCGGGATGCAGAGGGTGTGCTGATGATTGATCTTTTTGTAGCAGGGATGCACAATACATTCTCTCCAATACGTCAGAACTCTCAAAAGCTAAAAGCATGTCTTCGCCGATTTCGCCCAACAAAAACTATGCCGGTTGTTCTTCATCTGTATGACAATACAGGACCACACACCAGCCGTTACACCACTGCAGAAATTGAGAAATTGGGATAACAAGTCTTACTTCACCCCCATACAGCCCTGACCTGGCACTGTCAGACTTCCCTCTGTTCGGGCCACTAAAGGAAGCTCATCGTGGGATTCATTTTGAAGATGAGGAGGCTGTGAAAACGTCCGTGCGTCAATGGCATAGGAAGCAAGACCGTGGGATTTACCACACTGGAATACATGCCCTAGTTTAAAGGTGGACCAAAACTGTGGAAGAGGACGGAGATTATACTGAATAGTGACAAATTAATCGTCAATGTTGTAGTTTTCAAGCTATGTAAATTGGATTCAATTTTCTTGGCAATTAAAAGAGAAAAAAAAATAGGAGGCATTACTTTTTGACCCACGCTCGTAATTATGGTAATTTGGAGTCACAATCTCGTCCCTGAGATTAAGCGAATAAAATGGAAGATAGGTTTTACGGGATACTTTTGGGGAGATAATGCCAAGATGTAAGATACTTGGTGCGTATTCCTGTCAAGACTAGCTCGCTATGGTTCTATGAAAATATTTATAGTGCTAAGTTTGTTTAAGATTTCCAACTTAGCTTCACTTCAATCAACATAAAATATATTTATCAAACAGTACGAAATCCTTAATGGTTTAAACAACTGACAGTCGTCAATTTACGCTAATAGTGAACAATTTTAATAGCAAGGATGTATCATGATACTCTGTTCCGAATTACATAAATTAATGCATCAAATAAATGTGCAAACATAAAAAAATTTAATTTAGAAACTGTAAGCTCTATTATTGTTCTTGCATTTCATACTGTCTGAATTTTTAAAGTGAGAACACAGTTAAAGCTATTTACAAAATATCAAAATAGCCATCTTCATTGCCCAAAATGGGCATTTCAATCGTTTGACACAGTTCCTTAACCATCGTTTACAAAGTTTTTACACATTTATCAGTAACTCTTAAATCAAAAACATTAATGTGACTAATACAGTAACTGGAACATCTGACCAAACATTAACTAATCTGACAACAAGGAAAAACACTAACGTGTACATAAATACAACATTAACTTTAAAATATCGACTATGTTACACAAAGATATAAAATCTGCATACTCACTCTGAAACAATACACACTTTTGATTCCTATGCCTGAAACTTCATTGTAACTCACACCCTGTAGTATCTTTAAAGGCACTCAGTTCACAGTAATCTGTGATTACTTTTCTCATCACGTTCTCTTCACTGGGTGTTGTAACTTAATCTTTTTTCTGAGTAGTTCGTTTTCAAACGAAGGCGTTAAATGTACGCTGCTGAAAGCATTGGCTAAGAATGACGGTTGCACTTCCGAAGTCACTGGTTTAAACAAGTAGCTTGAGTTTCTTAGTCTTAAAGCGTAGCCAATAGAAAACTTGGAATCGCAGAATTGTATACCTTAGCAGAATCCATAAAATGTCTTCAAGATGTTCACATGTTTAAATATAAAGGGCAATTTCTTTTAGTGTTTACTCTGTCAATAGGCAGGTAAGTTTAAATTTTGATTTCTAGTTCAGCAATAAATAGTCCATAACTCCATGATATCTTGCATTGTGTTTCGATCACTTATCACCATATATGTATCACTCCCTTCGTTGAATTGTTCTTCACATTCTGTGATTGCTTCCCTTCCAAAAATTACCTTTAATACAGGCTGCAACAAAGGTTTCTCAATAGATTACAAAACTCTGTACTCACCTTTTTTGGCTTAAGTACAAACATAGTATGTGTAAAGGTTGGAGTTCATTTGTTTCTAGCAAACGAATAATTTCCAAACAAAACCAATTCCTTGAGAGCAACTTTCTGTTTTAAGAATTAAGAAAATGGTCTAGCAGTACTGCTATTGCTCACGCGAAGAAATAATTAAAGCAATGAGAATAACTTAAAGAAATAAATGTAACAAATAATTTCTCTAAGTTACATAAATGTTTATTGCAAGAGGTCAGACTTAAACAATTTGTCCAAAAATATAGATCGTTAGGGACTTCTTTTTTTGTAATTTACGTCCTCCAACGTTGCCATATCGGACGATGAATGGAATGGGTGAAATGGTGCTCAAATGAGCCCAGGGTCGATAGAGGTTAGAGTTATTCGACATTCGTCTTTCAGGATGAGGTAAACCCCGGAAAAACCTTATCCAGGTAACTCACCCTGACCGAGATTCGAACTCGCGACCTCTTGAACGTGAGGCAGACACCTTACCATCTACGCTACCGAGGCAGGCCACGTTGTTGGGGACTGAATAGTAACTAGCCAATAGATTAGTTTAAAGGCTTCCGGGAATGTAATGACGCTAGTTCAGCACTGAACTAGAAAATCACTGGAGTAGCTACAAAATAAGAATGAACATGGGCTTAGCCAATACAGTGACAGTGCTCTCCTGAGTTGCCAGTTCCACAGCGAGTGGGCGACATAAATGGAAGACATGTCACTGTTCGATGTTTTCCAGAAGACTTAAACACGTTAACGCCAGAGATTCTACTCCCATTAGTCCTGAACCCGTAGGACTAAGGACCCGGGCCTCCTTCTACCAGGGAGTTACCGAGTTGTCCCAAAAGGGCACCCGGCGCCTCCTTGGGGCTTTCCATAAGGCAAGACCTAGAGATTAACAAGCACCCCCCATCTGGTCCTGTGGACTCAAGACGGGATGGAAGTGGATACGCCACTTATGCTCGCCAACTCAAAAATGGGAAGGCTACCGATGACCTCAGTAGTTCCGCCTGGTGATCTGGCACACCTTCTACTAGCTATTCTAGCTAGTACGCGGGAATATTAATGGCTTTCCTCAACCACGTCCGCAGACGTAACCGAACTCCCACGGGTATCGGGAACCACTGCCCCTCAAGTCCAACCCAATCCGAACAACTCCCTATCACGGAGGGGCTCGAATGTTCGGCCCGAGTTTCCTCTAGTAACGTCAGAGGTACCGCGAGTGCTAAGAGTCCGCAGCGCCCGCACCACGACAGCTGAAGGGGATGGATCCCCTCCCCCTAATACGCCTCTAGCAATTTTGTTTATATATTTGGTAGAGTGAGTTCGAAAAGTTAGGAATCTGGAATGGGGACCTGAACACTGCCGATATATGATACTCGTCCTGAGAGTTAACGAATAGAGATGGGTTAAAAATCTTGACCAAGCATGAAGCATATTTACTCTGGTGTTCAGGGAGTTGTGGATTCAAAGACTGATGAAAAATATTCATTAGGATCTTTCATTTCAAAACTTAAAAAAATTAATTCCAGCATACATAGCATATTGCGGAAAAATGTGTGCCTTCTTTTTGTACGCCAAAGTTAATAAAATTAAACATTTTGGCATTTCATAGTGACAGTTATAAAATTACCTTACGCATTATTATTTTAAGGGGGCGCCGGGGTAGCGCGGTGGTTTCGTTCGCGGCTCCCGTTCTAAGGGTCCCGAGTTCGATTCCCGGCTCTGGGGTTGGCGATTTTAAGTCGGCCCTATCCACGCCTTCACCTCTGTCTAGCACACGTGAAGTATCCCCTATGCCCAACGTGGTTCGGAGTCCACGGTAAAAACTGTAGGTCCTCTCACCTCACCGCCATCTTCACTATCACCCTATCATCGGAGGTAATGGACACCGCCCTCTGGGTGCCTCCACCTGAGAAATGGGTCCGGTCATCACTTGGTGGGGTGAGGTTACCCCGAAGGCCAAGGTTGCCATGTGGGGAGTGTTAGTAACTAACTAACTTATTATTTTAAGTACAATAATCTGATGAATTATAAATAAATTTAGCAATTTTATACTCTAATGTTATCCTTTTTTTCCTAGTTATAAAGCTGAAACGTTTGTTGCATCCTGTAATACGTCATCCTTTTTCTTTCACACAGCCTAAGATGCACACATAACCTTACACTCATGTTGCACTTCATTTAGTTCTTAAAATTATACAGAAGCGCTAAAAACACATTTTCTTACACTTTATGTGAGTAAAGCAACATTAACGCTTGCTTTTAAGTTTCTCCTACAACAAATCTGCCCAGTATTTTACCATTTAGCTGCCCATAACTTTCAAATAAAAATACTCCAATTTCGATTTCCTCGCCTGACTTTTACTGAAGTTAGCGAAGCTAAGAAATTACCAAGTTTAACAAGCAAAGCCAAGCAGTGTGATGTAGTATGGCAAAAACAGTCTTTATTACATTTGCACGTTTTATGAACTTCTCCTATGTCGGCTTTCCACTGAAAACATCACCATTCCGTTGTTCCACTCTGAATGATATATAGGAATGTACACAAAAGCTGTGAGGCTTGGCAACCTCAAATGAACCTTCATGTCTCTAATGAGATCATGTCACACATCAATCTGCACATGCACTGAGATTATCACCACTCTCTTGTTTCTTTGATGCTTTGTACGTTTTGAACTCATGAAAATGCACAATGCAGCAGTACAGAACGTAAGTACCTCAGCCCATGTCCTATTGCAATGAAAAAGCTTCTACAGGTGCTGCAAAGGCCGTCATTACGTATACCAATTAGCTGCAGTGCTCGTGTAGGTATCACTGTGTCAGAAACTATAGCTTCAGCGTCTGAAGCACGGAACATTAGTCTCCCTCAAATGTCGCAAAGAAAATATATTTATTGTTCGGTTACTGCAAAGCGTTGTAGTCACTGTCTTTAGAGTCTGAATAGGCACAGTGAAGCTGAATTATTATAACTGATTTTTAGATGAAGGCTCTACGAGGATTTCACACTCCGTGATTTTAAACGTCCAAGGTATTTGCAGACGAGTGTTCGAAAGCTGTATCATCTGCAGAACTTACTGAATATACAAAATTATAATTATTATTACTTCATTGGATTTGTCTCGTATCCATCCCTCCAGAGGTATGCATATTCAATTTGAAAAGATAGCACATGGCCAAACAAAGATACTGCACGTGAGGTCAATTAAACGATCACGTTTTCCTGAGTTTGTCTTGGTTGTTAAGTTTGATCACCTTCATAAGTGCAGGTCAAAGACCTTTTATTATGCAAGTAACAACTTCGAAATGCTGAATAGCCTTTTGATGAACTGGTATTGGACATACTGTGCAATGGAAAAAGCGTTTTTTATAGTTGGGGGAAGCCCCAATATACATATATTACTATTTAAGTGCTTTGTTCACCGAGTTGGAAAGCTTTGAAATTTGGTTCCCGGACATTCTAGATCAGAGGAAGACAACTTCGAGAGTTGTGACGTATTTCATTCGACAGCGAGGCCTGCACTGCGTGTGACGTCAGGCAAGAGCCGTGTAGTACCAAGTTGCCTATACGAGGGGGCGGAGCAAAAGAAACCGGACTTCGAGGGCGCTGCCACTCGTAGACGTAGTGCAGGGTTCTCACGCTAGATGGTGTTAGTAGAGACCTTCCTGAAACAGCTGTGCAGACATTGTGTTTCTCTGACCGTTGGCGGGTTACTTCTGCGAAGCCGTTATGGCAACTTTAAAAGAACAAAGAGTGTGTGTGAAATTTTGTTTCCTGTTTAACAAAACTGCAACGGAGACACACAAAATGCTTCAGGAAGTTTTCCAGGAGAACCCTATGAGCCGCACACAGGTTTTCGAGTGGTTTGGGGGCTTTAAACGTGGTGAGATGTGTGCTGAAGACTAAGCTCGTTCTGGATGCCCGTCAACATCGCGAAATAAGGAGAACATTAAAATGATCCCCCAAAAGATCAACGAGGATCGTCGCCAAACGATTGACCAAATTTAAGCAGTGACAGGAATCAGTTGGAGCTCGTGCCAGCGAATTTTTGACGGAGGATTTGCACAAGAGACGTGCTCCTGCGAAATTTGTTCCGCTCCTTCTCACACAGGAGCACAAAACCATCCGCATGAATGTGTGTCAAGACTTGAAAACAGAGATTACACGTGATCCAAACTTCGTGAACAACGTCATTACAGGGGGATGAGAGTTGGTGTTACGGGTATGACCCAAAAACCAAGCAAGCGTCAAGCCTGTGGAGGACACCCTACTCTGCCAGATCACAAAAAAAAAGGGCCAGGCAAATGATATAAAATGTGAAGACGATGATCATTGTCTTTTTTATGTTTGTGGAAATGTGCATCAGGAATTCGTACCCCTGGCCAGACTATTAACCAGCACTTTTACTTGGTTGTTTTAAGGTGTCTGCGAGAGGATGTGAGGAGAAAACGCCCGGAACTTTGGCGATCATGTGACTGGTTCCTGTATCACGACAACGCTCCAGCACACACAGCCTTACGAGTGACTCACTATTTGGCAACTCAGAGGTGGTCTGTCGTTCCCCACGCTCCGTATTCGCCGGACCTAGCCCCGTGCGACTTTTTCCTATTTCCACGAATGAAAAAACCGCTAAAAGGGGAGCATTATGACGATGTAGAGACGGTAAAAATAGCTTCGCAAAGGGCACTGGACAATATCATACTTGATGAGTTCCAAACATGCTTCCAACAGTGGGAAAAGAGACTTGACAAGTGCATCGCATGTAATGGAGATTATTTTGAAGTTGACTGAAGTAATTTTGTAAAATGGTTCATCAATAAATTTTTATGACAACAATCCGGTTTCTTTTGGGTCCCCCCTCGTATAAATGGGGCTATGAGTACAGAATTTGAGGGTACAGTCAGGTTTAGTACACTCGATGACAACAATGTAGCTGCCACGTACCTAATGTAACTGTTAAATTTACAAGTGACGATTTGTTGAAGAACAAATATACATACAAGAAGGACTTGGCTGAGTTTTACAAGAATAGCCCCCAAACCAGATTTCCGAGGTCGTATTCACTTGCCGCACGGACCTTGTGTATGTTTGGCCCAACATGTGTGCGAACAATTTTTTACTGTTATGAAATTAGCTAAGTCCCAACCACGAAGTACCTTGTCAGATCCCAATCTAACATGCAGCCTTCGATTACAAATCTAACAGACATTACGTCCTGACATTGATGAACTAGTTAAAGAAAAACGAAACCGAAACTGTCGGAAAATGTCCACCTGATTTTGTTCTGAATGGGTCTCCTCTAATTTGTAGAGAAAATTCTTTGTTTCATCTTATTTACCCTGTCCTTCAGATAAAATACGATTTTCAAGTTTTATATATTTTCTCATAACACAGAGCCAAAATGTAATTGTTTATCAACTGTGACCAATTATGTAATTAAAACAGTCAGCATTGATATTACAACACACCCAAGATGTAAGTTGTACATATTATTAACTCCCAATACGTTTCCTGTCTTTCCTACCCGCACGCATCAAACTATTCCTTCCCCTTCGGCAGCAGTAATCAGCGTGGTGACGTCACACTTTCGTTCGGAAGCATATTTTGCGGTGAGAGCTAGCAGAGCTGACGTCACACCGCTACTATCTGTCTTCCCCTGCTCTAGATCACTTTTGCTCGTTGAAAAATTACGTTATTTGGCTGCAGTGGCACGCTGAAGAAAATGTCAAGCACGATGGTGTGTAAACCACCAATAAACATATGTATACTTCATCAGTATTCGCATACACTGAGAAATAACACCTTCCTTATAATTTCCTTTATTTTAATTCTTTCTTTTGGTTTTTATACTATCATAAGCAAGCACATATGAAATACTTAAACGTGTTGATTGAATTTTACTAGTTTGCCCACTTTTATAGACAGTAGCGTGCAGAATATTTTTTTACCTTCCCTAACTGGCCAACAAACGTTAGGCACAGCGAATAGTAAGGTGATTTGGATATTAAACTATTCCACATTTAACGATACTGATAAAACGGAATTCCTCAGAGAGACTTCATCTTAAAAAATCATTAATTCTCCTCCCTCTACCAAAATAAACGTAAACTTTCACTCACACTATACAACTTCACACAACTATCACTGTCGCAATATTTACTCCAATTGTGCCACAGGGTATATGCCTTCACTTTTAAGTGCATTTATCAAGCCGAGGGGATTCAGCCAATGGTTTCATTTCTGTAACACACTTTACAGTGATTATGCCTCATGAGAGGCAAGGCCTGATCTCAGCTCGACGAAAGAAGACAGAATCTACATCTCATTTTACGACGTGCATTTGTCCTCCATCCTCGTGGAGGCGGTAGTGGCGGCGGCGGCTCGGGGGCGACCAGCTTACGTTTATTGCTGGGCCCTCGCCGGGCCGAAGGCTAGTGAAGGATTTGCGGAACAAACTCGATGCTGCCGTCAGTAGGATAGTGATCCAGGCAGGCATGGTGGTAGCGTTTTGGACACGGTAGCCATCCTATGTGCGTCGTGTAGCTTACGAAGCTATCCTTCATGCCCAGGCTGCTCCAGTGTGGCGCATGCCGCAGGTAGTCGAACCCAAACCTATTACGAGCGTACAGCCCGGGATTGGAGACGCCTCGAATCCAGGCACCTAGGACGTTGACGCGGGTTGGTGTTTCCCGTAAGCTGGCTGGCAGGTACGTCGTTGTCAGCGAGGCCATACCCCACATCTCGATCTTTATATCGGGTGTCCATATCTGAAAACAAGAAACATATATCTCAGTTGCTATAGATAAGAATGAGTCCCAACTACATTTGTGTAGCATTTAAAAGGTGTGTTATTGATCAGTGAATGGCGCTGACTAAATAATGAACCATCAAAGAATGAGTAACAGGTACATCTATAGTGTGATTAAGCTGTAAGTAAAATATAGTGAACCATAAAAATATAGTCACAATTATTGCATCTGTTTGGCTGAGCAGTGAATGAAGAGTATGTAAATACTACAGCACAAAGCAATCAGACACTGTTACTGGAAATAAATGTATGCGACGCCTTACGTGGAGCACCTTGCACCAAGTTACAGTTTGAATTTTAGAAGAAGATACGTGAAGCTCATCTGTTTCTCCACGTGGGTGCTGGAATGTTGCCCACCAGATCCCCTTTCCTTATCTACTCAACACTCGAAACATAAACAAGAGTTCAGTTATCTCACCTCAACAAAAATATGCACAGTTAATCTGTATTACCCTACTTTAAAAATAGAAATAAGTTGTTCACACATTCACTGAGTTGTAGCGTCTTCACATGTGCGAGTTCTTTTAAATAATTTTTTGCACTAAGTCGCTAATATTTCATATTGTAACCCAATTATCGGAAGGCACGAGCAACTGGCAGGCAGGGTAGGGGACAGAAAACATTCAGGCTACGCCTACACTTGTGAATGGTTGGCGCTCGCCGAGGGGGTGGGAGAAAACTACCACAAGTCAATGGACCGTCCCTTTCCCGTCCCCCTAAATTCTGGAACAACCATGAGATTTCATTTAATCCGGAAGCTTCTGGATTGGCCAGTTAGTGCCTATATAAGCGATGTGTTGGGCTGGAGGAGAGTTAAGCCGTACAGAACAGAGCCTTAAGGATGATCTACGGTACCGACCGCAGGTTCCCATCTCACTTCCTACACACCCAGTCTGGCATAACATACGTCGAAGACGTCGTGCGTGAACGAACGCGCACGTTGTATGCCAAGATCACTCCTCACCCTAACCAGCTGGTGAATTCACTTGGTCAATGCGACCACGGTCTCCCCAGGAGACGGAGGAGCTATCGCCTACCCAAGGATGCCCTTGGATGGTAAAGTCTGCCTCTCCTCCTGCCACCTACCAATCACCTCCAGGTCACCTCGCGCCTTGGTCGCGGCTGGAAGGTTAACACCTGCAGCCGTGCCCTGGGGCGTACGCACGACCTGGTCTTATTAAACCTAAAACCTTAATTCCCATCTGGTCTCTCGCTGCTGGTTCCCCCTCTGCTTGACGGATCGCTAGCGATCGCACAAAGCGAGGTGGAACGGGCACTGTCACCCCGCCAAGGAGAATATTCCGGCACCAGAAGCATCAGTAGAGGCCAACTGCGCCGTCTCACCAAACGACACGCAAGCTTGCGCAAATACATTTATCTTTTATACCGCACGGGTAAATCCGCACACCGGATAGGTACCGTGGCGTGTAAACCTCCGCCCGGGAGAACCCGGGCGACCTGCACCTGCTCTTGGCTCTTGGAGGAGAGTTCATTCTTGACGAGCAGCCGTGAAGCGCGCAGTGCTAGTGGACGGACTGGAAGATTGCGAACGTGTATCAGAGGAGTTCTTTGTCGGATCGAGAGAGAGAGAGAGAGAGAGAGAGAGAGAGAGAGAGAGAGAGAGAGAGAGAGAGAGAGAGAGAGAGAGAGAGAGAGAGAGAGAGAGAGAGAGAGAGAGAGAGAGAGAGAGAGAGAGAGAGTTGTACTGCAAGGCGCTGAGTAGCGAGTGCAGTGTGGATTGTAATTGTGAGAATTACGTAATTGTGAGTGTTACATAATTGTCTGTGGTACACGATTTGTAAGTGTACTAATTCGGTGGAAATAAAGAACTATTTGTACTTCTGCAACTTGGGCCGCGCCGTGGCTCTGCGGTTAGACCGCTTGGCTCTCACCAAGGCGGCCCGGGTTCGATCCCAGGCGACCGGAAAGTGAGATTTATGGTGGACAACACGGCGCTGGGGCTGGTTTTCTCCGGAACCTCAGGTTTCCCCCGCCCTCTCATTCCACCGGTGCTCCATCTTCATCTCATGTATCAGTAGTGTCACCGCCTGCGGTGCCGTATGTAGTAAAAGCGGGCTTTAAACACTACACATTTCATTTCTGCAGCTTGGACTTTTAATTCTACGAACCCACAAAGTCACAATATACACCGTTATGGTTTCTATGCATCATAAGTTGACATTCTCGCACTAGTGTGGTAAGTATTTATCCACAGCAACACATATACGCTATGCACGTTCTAAAATCTAACATTTATTATCAATCATATTTATTAATATTTCAGCTAATATCTTAGCTACTAAAATTCAGATTGATATAAATACACATGGTGCAAAGCATAATTGTAACCATATGTGGTAAGCACATAATGGAATCTCAAAATTTGAAAAAAAAAAAAAAAAAAAAAAAAAAAAAAAAAAAAAAAAAAAAAAAAAAAAACTGGGTGCAAGGGACTGGTTTTTACAAACCTTTCCTGTTCCGTATACATTAGTATCACTATTATTAACGACTTTGTTAATTGACACGGTCTATCTACGCCACCGGAATTTTGACCGACAGGTATTCTTTTACGTGTAAGCATATCTACTGACATGGGACTGTCGCTTTTGGTTAACAGGAAGAAAATGTTCATTGATAAGGAGCAAACTCTCGTCCTCTGTTCAAAGAATTCTCTAAGAAAACAGACAAATTCTCTAGCTTGACTATGCAATGTAACACCCCGACCGTAAGCTGATCTTTGGGCCATGATTCTCTGGTCCACCTTTTTATAATCCTACCGCCACTACGTCTTGCTTCCATAAAAACGCATTTTAATTGTGTTTTAACAAAGTGGGCTAACAATACACAACGCAACTGAATACTCGGGCAAACTCTGTTTCCCGCATACAACTAGCGATAACTGACCTGAGAAGTATGTGATTCACCAGTGTATCCATTCTGGCAACCTTTTTTTACGTTACCATAGCAACGACCTTCCCTCCTTACCCTTCGCGGCCTTTGCCATGACACGTATCTTCTTTTAAAAATCAGGCTGTAGAATAATAATGAGCCTTTCCTAATCAATAGCAGGCTTCTTCCTCTTTTAGGACACATTAGGCTATTTTTCATATTGGGTGAGTAAAAGGTATGGAATAATGTTGCCCACTGTGGCAACTCCAGGAAGCGATTTTTTTTCTTTTTTAGAAAATCTGTAAGATATCAACATGTCCCCACATTTATATGATTACAAATAAAGGTGCGAGTTTTTGTTATTTTAATTGGAAAGTATTTTTTCTCTGCACTCCTACAGTCCTCAAGTCTCAGAACCTACAAATAAAACCCTTTCAAACCTCAATGCAAATTTCTTAGGACCTTACTGCATGTGTACTGACCAAAGGAAAATGCATCATTAATTCAAATTGAGTGGGTTTTGAATTATGCAATATAGTTGCCTACTTCAATATGTGGCTTTGCATTGAACAAATATAGACAATAGCTAAGCTAATAAGGACACCAATGCTTACTTCATTGCACCATCCTCCTGAAATTAATTTGTCAGGCACAATTGTCAACGAAAGATGGGGGACTGCTTAATCCTGAGTGATTCTCTCAGTGCGCTACAAAGCCTTCGGCAGCTGTACAAACTACCATCCTATTGTGCAACGAAACCAGGATGCCCTCCACGTTTTACACGCTTCCGGCCATACCGTGGTGTGTGCATGGATTCCTGGTAACGTTGGCTTACTGGGGAATGAAATGGCGGATTCAGCAGCCAAGACGGCTACCATGGAGCACAGGTTTAGAGTACCGTTTTTTACATCGGAAGATTTTAGAGCTGTATTGCTGAGAGCTGTGCAGGAAGAGTGGTCAACTCTCCGCAGCAATAAACTTAGATCTGCGAAAGAACTGCTGATTTCCTGGATTACTTTCTGTCGTTCATCCCGACGTGAGGAGGAGATTTTGGCTCGGTTACGCATTGGGCACTGCATTTTTACTATAGTTTTGGGTTAAGAAGAGAGCCTGCACCAGTCTGTCCGTTTTGCAACGAAGCCTTATCTGTCCGACACGTGATGCTAGTGTTTTTACCTAGCACACCTTAAGATGTCTCTGCAGCTGCCAGCCAGCTGTGGAGAAATGCTAGCGGATGGCAACAAAGTTAGATTTTAGAATTTAGTAAAGACATTTTTTTACTGTTTGGCCTTATATTTCTTTTTATTTTATTTTTGTTTTTGTTGTGCACATGTGTTTTTGTGAGTTTATTTGCACTGGTATTAAGGCTACATGGCTTTTGCCATGAATGCTTTTTTAAAGGGCCCTGATAATCCTTGCAGTTGGGCGTCCTTATACACATATCATCATGAGGCACAACTTAAAGAAACACAACGAACTGGGATACAGATGTATCTTTTTATCTTCAAAAGTGCAGAGTGATGCGTAGTGGTATTTGGACCAGTCCACCTCAGAACGTTTGCAACTGGAGGGGAGGGCAGGTCAGTTGCGTACCAGTTGCGAGCAACTAAACATGTGCAGAGCTACTCGGCAACACTACAATTTGTTTCAAAATGTGCTTGTCTCCTGGTTCCAAGAGAGGAATGACGACTCCTAGCAGCACATTAGGAAATAAAGTGCTACATTTAAAAACACGAGAAGTAATAACCAATATCCATAGATTTATAAAAAATGAACAAAGGTCTGGGTCAGCTATAAAAATCTGGGGAAGGCAATCTGAGGCAACAGTTGTGTCTGAAAGCAGTTTAGGAGAGTTATTAAGGAAAGAAAATCCATTGGTGCTAGTGCAACAACGTCCTTCTCTATGCCCAGTAAACAAAGATTAAGAACATGCACAAAATCTAATTTGGATGTTTTAATTCAGAAGTAGTTTGGCGAACTATGAATAATTTTTAAATCACAGAAAAACAATGACCAACTTTGAAGAAAGTACTTATGAAGCTGAAAATTCTACTGACTTCCAAGGCAGTGTCTGAACATTAGCTAGGATTATTTGGAAAAAAATAACACTAAGCTTGACCGACAAATTTTAATCGAACATCGCACCATACGTGCAAAAAGGCTTAAGTATTTACGAAATATTCGGAGATATCGAAGTGAAGTTTTTATAGCTTATATGGATGAAACTTATATAAATACAGCACATACTAGACCACATGCCTGGAGTGAAATACGTTACATGGACTCTGCAGTAATATTGAAAGGCCGACAGTTGTTTATTATGCCTGCTGGAGGAGAACAGGGTTTTGTTCCAAATGCCTAAGTACCATTTAAGATCCAACAAAAGCGTGGAGATTACTACCATAGTAAGAATTACAACTTAGTTTATAAGAGCTGCCAAACTGGCTTCGAGAATGAAATTTGTTTTTAGACACTTTACGCACCGCCCTCCCCTCTCGTAATCTTACGCGTGTGACGAATTGTGGCGATAGGTGCACTATCCCCACCACAATTGCTACTCATCCCTACCGCGCAGGATTCCGGTCAAGATAAAATAATACATCTGTACTAATGATGCTCGAACATGGTTCATTTTACGTTGATGGCAACTTAAATTCTGAAGTGTATTTACGTCTTATGCAAAATGAAACAATTCTTGCTTGTGCTACTTTATTCCCCAGAGAGGGAGGAGGAATTCAAAGTGATCTCCTGATGATGATGATGATGATGATGATGATGATGACGATGATGATGATGATGATGATGATGAGTATAAGGGCGCTGAACTGCAGAGGTCATCGGCGCCCAAAGTGATCTCTTAACCCAGCAAGATGGTGCCCCTGCACATTATGGAAGGTAAGCACCTTAATAATGAATTTGCACGAACATAGATTGGCAGAAGAGGAAGTATTGAATGGCCGGCAAGATCTCCTGATCTGAACCCCTTAGACCTTTATCTTGTGAGGATATTGAAATGGAGCGTTTAAAAGGACCGACCAAGAGATCTTGAAGAGTTAGAGCGAAGAATTGGGCAAGAAATGCAGCTGATCAGGTGAACATTAACTAATTTCAAAGACAGACTTTAGCACTGTTTTACAGTACCTGGAGGCCATTTTAAGCACCTTTTGAAGTGAATCCATCATATGTTACAACACACCTCCACTTTGTTTTGAATGTGTTTTCTTTGTTTAAATTTCATGTGGTGTAATACTTCCTAATAAATATAAATTTCAATTCAAAAGAGCATCTGCCTAGACGTTCCGAGACCTGAGGACCAAAAAGGGGGGGAGGAAAATGTTACCATTAAAAAAGGCACGCCCTGTTCATAATCATAGTGATAGAAAACGTTGATATCTTACAGCTTTTGTCAAATATATCACTTAGCAAACCTATAAAAACAAAGCTCTTTCTTAAAGATAGTCACGGGTAGTCAATCTCTGAATTTGGTTCCCTCTGTTACCCGTCTTCCCAATTTTCATTTTATAATAATTCAACGAAGTCAACTGCTTCTGCTGCCACATAGAATTGACATACTAATTTGCATCTACCTGAAAATATCCCTTCTTTTCGGGCTCGAAGTTCTGAATTTTGAGTCCCTTGCTGCGGAAGAAAGTCTGCTTCTTGTGGAATGTGGTATAGTCGCGAGTGTGGAAGGAAACGTCGGCATCCGGATCCCAAGGCATGTGACTCCGGAGTTTGACGGCGCCCAGCATGGTCCCCGTATCCAGTTCATATGGAGTGTTGTATCGAGAGGCGAAATCCTCCAGTGCCCTCCAGGCTCTAGCCATTTGTACTAGACAGCAGGATGGCAGTAGATAGTGCTTCACCCACTTGTTGGTGTTGCACGACAGACCAACCTGGAAAAAATCAAAACACTCTTTCAAGAAAAGGCTTCAAACAGCTAACCTCTACTTCCAATTTCTGGAAATTCCTGGTAGGTTTCGACAGAGTTAAGGTCTTTTGATAATTTAAAAGGTATCGTTATGTCTAATCTGCTTTTAAATAAAGTGTTCATTTAATAACACCTCTTCGACTAGTTAAACTCCTTAATGACTGTCTTGACTAGAAAAAATACATTCTTTCATAACAGAAATGTATACAAACAATAACTGTGCTAAAATAAGACCTGAAGCTTTCTGGCGACGAATACGCTCACTTTCTTCTCGGGAAACAAGCCAGGTGAAAAGACGATTAGAAATCGACGTTTCGGGAGTGTGCATCTCTCCCATCATCAGGATATTTATTAATGTTATAACCACAAATGAAACATTGGATATAACACCAATATAAACAAAGACAAAACACTATCAAAATTCGCATTACTGAACAAAAGACTCTTTTCAGTATTGTCGCGCTGCTAGAACGGTTACCATGGATTTATTTTTGTTAACAGAAACCTCTCAGATAACGCACTGATTATTCTTCTAAGAGTGAGAGGGCCTCCCGGTCGTGTGCTACGCACCAATGAACGCATCACTTCAACCAATGGAATCAGTAGAAATCACAAATGACAGATGTATGTTCACTCCACGTGGAGTAATCAGTGCGTTATCTGAGAGGTATCTATTACCAAAGATAAATCCATGGTATACGTTCGAGCAGCGCGACTATAAATTAAATGCCAGGTCAGGAGATGGCGTGAGTATAGAAAATGGTGTCAAAGAAACGTAACTACTTAACCTGATTATCAAGCTGTATTGATCTTTGCTTCTTAAATCGACGGATTTCCATTTTAAGGTCGGTTTCCAAGAGGAGTTGAACTGAAATCCAGCATCATATTATGCATGCTCCTTTAAGAGGAAATCGCCAAAGCCTCCTTAATTCTCCGCTCCCAGTAATTGTTGCATATCGCCAAGATGGTCGTCTCCCGAAAAGAATTGTTTTGATAACGACCATACAGCCACGTTTCAGGAGACGACCATCTTGGCAATATGCAGCAGTTACGGGGAGCGAAGAATTAAGGAGGCTTTGGCGATTTTCTCTGAAAGGAGGACGCTTAATCGTGATGCTGGATTTCAGTTCAGCTCCTTTTGGAAACCGGCCTTAAAATGGAAATCCGTCTATTTAAGAAGCAAAGATCAATATAGCTTGATAATCAAGTTAAGTAGTTACGTTTCTTTGACACAATTTCTATAGTCACGCCATCTCCTGGCATTTAATTTATTGAAAACAGTCTTTTGTTCAGTAATGTGAATTTCGATAGTGATCTTTTTTGCAACATTTTGAAACATTTTTGCAACTGGACATCCGCAAATCTCATGTTAAAGAGTAAGCAACGGAACAATATTTTTTTTTCCACAAAAATGCTGGTAGAACACAAAACACTGAGGATAGCGTTGTGGAACTTTTTTGTTTCTTGTGCTTTTGTTTTGTTTTTGTTACTAGCTTGTACAACCCCACCATCTCGTAGCATTCCTTTCTGGATTCCAGCTGTAAAGTACAGGTCTGGAGAGCTCGGGCCAATCCTCCAGGTTTAATTTAAAAAATTAAATGGTACTCGTGTCCAGGACTGACTTGAAAATAAAAATGAAAACATCAAGTTAACACACAGCACATATGGGCTTCATTTGTTGAAAAAATTCCAAACATTAATGAAAATTCTTAGCGCCATCTTACCAAATAGTAAATATAACGGGAATATAAAAGGACGAAAACAAATAATGTTACACATTTGGACCGCCATTTTTCGATACCTGGTGGAGTACAGCTATTTACGACAATTGTAAGTTGTAACAGCATAGTAGCTGGAAATTTAGCCTTTATTACTCCATCATACAGGAGACACTGGACAGAATGACATGTAAGTCAATAAGGCACGAGCTCGCCAGGGAAAGGAAAAAAAAAACAGTATCGGAAATCAAACCCAAGTTTCTATGTGCACCAGGTAGCAGCAATTGGGGTCTGATGATACTCTTCCATAAATTCATATCCATTTTATTTAAAACAAAAGTGTGCAATCGAACCGGCCAGAAGAATTTCTGTACTGCAGATCTGAGCAATATATTTTTTTTTCTTTTTTAATTATTAAAAATGTAAGGCTGGTGCGTGCAAGTCAGCGAATTGTTACGTGTACTATAGGTAGTTAATTAATATTTTGCTACTTTGAGGTTTCGTATGGTCAACTGTTTAAGCACACAGATTGTTTACTATTTGTTTTCGAGTGGGATGGTTCAGGCGTTTTCTTCTGTGATCCGGGTTCGATGCCCGTCGCTGATCTGGCCCATGGGTTCTTTCGGGGGTCACCAGGCGAATGCTGGTTAGGATAATTACATCCCCCGAATTTCCTGCCCCTCCATTTCATCTCCTGTATCATTTCATATCATCTCTCATCCGGTCTCTTTCAGTGTAGAAGTGTCGGCGGGTGTCTCGGCGGTGCATATGAACTTGGCCGAGTAATATCTTTTAAAAATAGTGGAGGAAATTATAATGGTTACTGCAGTAACGTTCTACCATATACAAAATGCCAAATATGTTAAGCGGAATTATTGGCTTCTTATTAATTTCCCACCTTATATATTAAAGAAGTATAAGGTTCCTATTCTGGCCTAAGAACTAAACTACTTAATTCTTATTTCTTGTGCTAAAATTTGTTGGCACATTTTGCAGTTCTTAATTATACTGATCTGAGAAAAACGTAAAACAAGATTTCTCTTGACTTTAGCTTATGACATCAATCTCCTGTTTACAAATGTCGACCACGTGCAGGATGCCGGATGTGGACTTTGTTGGTAACCTAAGTGTACCGGAAACTGAAACAGCATCCTTTAACAGTCAAAATGTCCTAGGCCTTATGGGAACGCGGACGTGTGGGAAAAGTTTACGTAGCTTTTCGTAAAGAGGGATTGCTGATTTGGCACTACAACGTCATATTGGAAGTAAAAGTATTTAAAGGCTGCAGTCGTGGGTAGCTTTAATTCGGTTCTTGCGGAGGTCATGCTGGTCTTAGAATCAGGGTCTTCATTCCGCTCTTCAATGGTGGCTTCTCTACACGCATCCTTTCACCATGAAGGGCTACGTATCCTCAGGGTAAGCCGTATGGGTACTTATTGTATATAATAATGTAACTGTTATCACTATTTTACCCCCGAGTCCCCTCAAGACTTAGGAAATGCCTTGTACTTCAACTTAATAATAAGGATATAGTAAATTGGCATAATATAGAACTCGGTGTAGTCTCTACAGGCGTCTTATCTTGCTCCTACCTGCTTGACCACTTAACTCTACCATCTGGCTCCCTTTATCCTTCCAGCTCCCTTCATGGTTATTGTATAAAGTGCAAACCATTTATTACATTTCTATTCGTAACAGTATAAAGAAAAAGGACAAGAAATTCATAAGACAAGGAAAGTAAATAATTAAACTTTTTCTGAAAGACACAAATAAGTTAATATTTATTTGATTCTGTATATAATGTATTAGAGGTAAGGTGTAAATTTGAAAATTCTTTAAGTTAAATTGCTACATGCATAAAATAATTGAAAATACAATTTAAATAAGAATTAAACCTCAAGATATGAAAATAAAAACACGATACGTACTATTGCTAGGAGAACCAATAGGAAATAACAAGTAATATTTCTTATAATGTGGACCTGTAATGGAGTGGATGGTACAGCATTTAGTTAAAATCTATTGTTTTATATACACTGTTAAAATTAAAAGATTTCAGGAAAAATATTATACTCAAAGTATTTCCCGTTTATAAAGCAAGCAATAAATACCCCCTTAACGAAAAATATGTTATTAATTTCGTTAATCAAGCATTACACATTGTTGTTTGATTGTTCCATGAAGTTTTCCTTTAAATTTTCTGTTATCACAATAAGAAGGATTAAACAATCCTCCATCATCATTATTTAACGTCATTGTGAATACCTGTATGATACAGGTTGATCGAATCTAGTTTATTTAATGGGATATTTTCCTAAACCTGTGGTAGTGAATAGTGAGATCAAGAGCCCAAAGCATGTCTATATATAATGGGCAACATTGTTACATATTTACACCATCAACATTTCGTAAACAGCTCCAAGACAGGCCGAATACCACCATCAACCAGGTCTAAACAATAGACCTATTAACTTTTGTGTTGCAAAAATAGTGCTAATAAAATTAAAAATTATTATCACAGTTAAAACAGTTAAAATAAAATATAAATTTCAAAGAAATGTAAACACCAAGAAAGGAAAAAAAAAAACACACTGATAGGTGGATATTCCCACCTAAAAGCTTAGGAAACAAATGAAGTATCGATCTCAAGTTTATACTATGATGTATGACAGTAACTAAGCTTTCCAATAAAGACCGCATTAACCCTTCAGTATTTCTATATAACCTTAGAAATAAATCACAGGTTAATTTTCATTAAGAGCTACTTTTGCTTGTTTCCATAACACGTTTCAGCTCCTATCCAATTACAGCTCAGCAAGACACATTCTACTGGTTATTAATAACAGTAATAACGGAAACAATAACCTACCTCCTTGCAGGAGAAGAGATAAACAACATTTGGAGGTACGAAAATACGGTGGACCTCCCACTGCTTCGCTAACGCCAGCCAGGAGGACTGCTTCTTTTGGTGCTGGTCGTAGAGATTCGCCAAGCTGCCTCCGTGCACAAAGTACATGGCATCGGGACAGTTAACTACCAGCTGTGTAGACTGCTTCAGGAACAGGAACCAATCCTCAAACACCACCACGTTCGGTAAAGTCTCGCTGAAGGGCATCTCGCGCAGTACGCTGGTTCTTGCCACGAAGGGTCCTTCCAGATGGTCGCAGAACATGCAGCTATACGCCGAGTACCTGCCAAAAACAACTACCAACAGTTTACTAAATCCCTCTGGCGGCTAATGCTGGATTTAATAATAATAAATAACAACAATAATAAACAACAACATCAACATCATCATCATCATCATCATCATCATCATCATCTTCATAATAGATGGGTCGATACCGGTTTTTCTCGATACCCATGAATAATATTTTCCGCGATCCCGATACTTCGATACTTTATCTAGTTCCAATACAAAATAGAATGTTTTGATAACTGTGTAATGCTAATAAGATTAAATATTTAATGAAACAAAACTTAAAGCTATCAGTGTTCTTGTTTTTAAACTGTACATTAGGCATTTAAAAGCAAAGCAGTTGACTTTTATACGTTTTTGTTCAAAAGTACTAACGTTTTTACTCTTTCGAGGTCAAGTCTACTTTTGTGTCACATATGAGACCTCCAGAGGTCCAGAGGTAGTCCTAGTCGGGCGGGGCTATTTTTCTTTTTCCCCGTCCGCGTGTCTTCTGCCGCAGTACCTAGCCGCTTTGCGGCTTAACCTGCGAAGTGAGTCTGGTATTGTTTTTAGTGATCTCCTGGGGGTAGGTTGTAGTTTTGTTATAGAATTTGTGTTTGGATGCCCTAGAGTTGTCTCAGAAGGCACCAGCTTAGCGGTTTTACTGCGTTCTGTGACGCCGGACCGCAAATTAACTTACGCTCCGCACGTCAAAGGCAAGGTCCAGCTTGGGCACGTCGCGCTCAGGAACCTATACCCAATATTCCGTTCAACAATGCCACTCCGTCTCAAACTCCAGCTGTATCGGGTGATCATCCCGCCAATGATTTTGTATGACTGTGAGATCTGGGGAACAGTGGCAAATACCACTTTCGTCAGACTCCAGACGCTGCAGAACAGGGCGCTTAGAATCATATACGATACAGACTGGAGATTTCCAGCCCAGATCCTTCATGAACACTCAAAGATCCCGTACATTGTCGATGTCATCCGAGAGAGGACACGATCAATGTACGACAAAATCCAAACCCATGGCAACCCTCTGGTGAACACCCTGGGCAGATATGACCAGAAGGAACAAAGACGCTTGCCATCATATAAACTCCCAAGAGACGTCTTGGGGCCCCTTGGTTAACCCAAGGAAAACCCCATAAATTCCAAATTCATATTACACCTGATGGCTCAAGCGTTAGGCCACCCGTAATTATAACGGGACAAAATCACTAAACCGATTCTCCCCCAACGGGAGAACGCAATAAAACATATGAGACCTGCCGTGCAATTATCTGTTTTAAATAGGATGATGACTGTCCTTGAGCGCTGCTAGGTGAACAATCAATCGGAATCCTGCGGTGTTGTCATATGTTGTTGTTTTCAAATGCTAGGCTTTGGCAATGAAGCCTTTAGCTCTCTTGCTCTCCAATATTTCTATGTAGTGGGTCCGGCAGGTAGGGCTTCACAGGTTAAAAGATGTTCTTCAGTCATTTCCTCTTCTTTGTTGCACAGAGGACAATTTGGACTTTTATAAATTTCTATTCTGTGTAAGTGTTTGGCCAAATAATCATGTTCTGTAAGTAATCTAAAATTTGCTACTGCAGCTTTACGTGGGATTTCTGGAATAATTTCTGGATATTTAATTAAAATGTTCCATTTTTTATCTTTGGCTTTGTTAGATATTGATTGGTTTTGTTTGTTTTTATATTTGCTTTTGATTAATATTTTTATAGGTGTAAAGGGTAAGCTTTTACTTTTGTTCTGAATTAAATTTGCACCTTTTTTGGAAAGAAAATCAGTTGATTCCAGCAATTCCACAATGTGCAGGTATCCACTGTAATATAATTCATATATTATGTTGTCATATATATTCTGTTGGTGTTGTCATATTGCATTCCCCCTAAGTGGTGTGTGGTGTGTGACGAGCGCGAACCTTATCAATCTCTAATTAATACTATCCGCGCTAACACGAAATTCAGATTTCCCAAAAACTGATCCATGAGGAAAGTAGAGAGTAATGTATTTAACATAACCGTAAAAACTCCATATTTTTAGCTCATATAGTTTTTCTAATACAAATAGAATGCTATTATAACAATGCATTGTGACAATGTAATGAATATGATTCATTATTGGTTGGCATGTATGCGTGTACGTATATTTGTAATTACTCAGAACTGAAACGTAAACGTTTTACATGACGTGATAAAAGAATTACTTTGAATAAGCCAACGTGTTTGTTAAATTCGAACGAGAGGAAGCCATACACTTCCTACTGGCCTAGCAGAACGTGTCTGGTCACATTATATCTTTGTTTATGAATGGTTTCGTAATCTCTATTTACTCTAGAGAGTTCAAAGCAGCATTATTCAGTTGTTCTTCCGTTTAAAAACCAGGGGAGGTGAATCAGCTGGAACAGCTTGCAATTGAAATGAGACACGAGGTATTATAAACACTTACCACTGCCAGAACAATCCAATTGAGTTAATGTGGGCTCAAATTATGTTACAAACAGAAATAATACTTTTAAACTGACTGAGGTTGGACTTATTCACGAAGAAATTGACAAGGAAGACAAGGCTGGGAAAACTGCGTGAGACATCAGATAATCTACAAGAAGACGACCTTTGGAAAGAAATAGCACGTGACGGGATTTTGGAACCTATCATCATAAATTTGCAATGCTCAGACGATGAAGACAATGACTAATTATCTCTTAACTAAATAACATTCACAGCTATATGGATACACCGCTGGAATTTTCGTTGGATTATAAAAATAAGTAATTCATAAACTATAATTATTTTTAAATTACACACTTAAGACATGTGTTTAGTATACGAATATCCATATTGTAATTGTGATTTCAACAATTGCATTATTGTAAAACTTTGGAAAATACAGTTTGCGCTCCCTTACGTTTAGCGTCAAGAACACTCGCAAGTGTGCGAGAGAGAGAGAGAGAGAGAGAGAGAGAGAGAGAGAGAGAGACATGTAAAACGAGAGGGGGTAACGAGATGGCAACGCTGAAGGGTCAAACTCATCTTATTCGCTACAGGCGATAACTCTTCCAGTTTGAAACACAAAATAATCAGAGAACTTCTGCAGGTGGAGTACACAACTATTTAGCAATTTTTCTTTTTAAGTTCTGGAAATTTTGAATTTGTTTCCCAGTAATACAGTGCACTAGAAATAGAAGGTGACAAACCCTCGTTGAGATATGCAGTGATTTTTCTTGGGAACTGGTAACTGGCATTGAAATGTACACACAATAATTTTCTCACATTATGGTACTGTGCAATACTCCTGGGCTTTGCAATTTTCTACTTGCGCCAACAATATTCTGTAATTTTAAAATAAAAGTTACAGAATTGCCATCGAAAGCCTGCCTCGGTAGCGTGGTGAGTTACCTGGATAAGGTTTTCTCCGGGGTTTTCCCTTATCCTGAAAGACGAATGTCGGGTAACTCTAAGCTCTACGGACCCTGGGCTCATTTGAGCATCATTTCACCCATTCCATTCATCGTGCGATATGACTTAACGTTGGAGGACGTAAATTACAAAAAAAAAAAAAACAACAACAAAATCGCCATCGAAGTATTGAAAAGTTACCGAGCGAATTTTCTTAAGTATCGTTCCATGTCGATATCATGCAAGTATCTGAGTATCGAGGTATCGCAAGTATCGAGAACGCATCCCTGATGATAAATAAATAAATAAATAAATAAATAAATAAATAAATAAATAAATAAATAAATAAATAAATAAATAAATAAGCTAATTGTTGTCCTCACAGCCTTGTTTTCTATACTAATCTGTTTAATCCACAAATACTAAAAGTGGATTCAAGCAAAGTTTGGTATTCAACTACATTTATATCTTTTATTTATTTATTATCTGAAAAGGTTCCCGGAGCCATAGCTCATGCTAGGGAACAGCACAAAAATATATAAAATGATGGCAAATAGCCCTTAACAATACTTATATTACATTTTCATAGTAGGAATGAATTACCGTACAAGAATAACATATATGAAACATACAGAGATACAGACATTCACTATAACTCAAGAAATAATAGTAACAAAGAACTTTACAGAAAAAAAGCTACATATTCTGTGGGACATTAATCCATATTAATTTTTAACAAGTTCAGCTTTCAAACCAGCTATAAATGTGTAACACTTTATCAGCTATCAATATATGCCTTCAGTAAATTTTCAGCAACTTTCCTTTTAAAAACTTTTATGTTCCTGCAGCCTTTCAGTTCCAGTGGCAGCGCATTATATAAGTTGATAACGTGTGAGGTTAAGCTGTTCAGGCCATAAGTAGAAGTGTTCACTGTTCGTTTTGTTAAGTTTCCTTTTATTTCTTGTATTATATATATGTGAGGAGCTTTCAAATGTTAGATTGGACTTTAGAAGATTATTTTTTATTTTGTGGAGATATATTATCAAGGACAACTCTATGTTTACTTGTAATGGTAAAATGTTAGTTACATGGTAGAGTGTTTTTGTGTTTGTTCTAAAGGGTAGATTGTAGATTATTTTCAAGGCACGATTTCGAAGTACTTCGAGGTCATGAATAAAATATTTAACGTAGTTACCCCATAAGATGTTTAAGTAATCCAAATGAGATTGAATTAAAGCATGGTAGATACTTCGTAAATGATTTACACGGAATCCTTTGAATTTCAGCCTGTGAATTACAGCTAACACAGGAAGAATCTTATTTTTTGCATGCATGATATGGTCTTTCCATGTGAGCGTACTGTCTAGAATCAAAACTAGATATGTGATTTTTGTTACTCTTTCAGTCACTGCGTTATCAACATGTATCTTGTTATTTACTACTGGTACGTATGATCTTTTATGAAATAACATATATTTTGTTTTACAGACATTTAATGGAAAGCTGTATATTTCATTCTTTATATCAATAAATTTAAAAAAAATTATATCCTGTCTGATTTATTACACTGAAAATATTTACCAACACACTTATTTTATCTTTATACTTGCAGCAAACTTATTAGAAATGTAGATAAGTTGGCAACAACGCAATTTCCCTTTTATGCGAGCTGGTAAAGTAATACTTCCGCGTGAGGTCAAGTCCGTTGTTGAGAAGAATACGCCCTGCGTCTCGATGCCATAGTGAATTGGTTACTACAGTGTGCGAATCATTGTAATTTTACTAGTGGAATTGAGTTTCAGAAGTTTAATGAGAGCAACTAAATCTGACACACGCTTGAAGGACAACTCTAGAGGCATAAAGGCAATCAAAGAGCTTATCAGCTCACAAAAAAGGCAGCTAAAGTCCCACTTTATGCACTTAAAACCAGAGAGGATCATTCAAAATATAAAAAAATACTGTGTCAACACATAGTTAAGGAACCCAATGGTGCTATCATTAGATTTCTACAGTTACAAATGAGTAGAATGAACAAAGCAGATAGATTACAAACTGGACATGGTTATGCTCAATTTCTTCTCGGGCAGCAAGCCAGGTGAAAAGACGATTAGGGAGTGTGCATCCTTCCCATCTTCAGGATATTTATTAAATTTTATAACCACAAATGAAGCATAAACAAAGACAAAACACTATCAAAATTCGCATTACTGAACAAAAGACTGTTTTCAGTAAATTAAATGCCAGCTCAGGAGATGTCGTGAGTATAGAAAGTGTCAAAGAAACGTAACTACTTAACTTGATTATCAAGTTCTATTGATCTGTTCTGCTTAAGTCGACGGATTTTCATTTTAAGGCCGGTTTCCAAGAGGAGCTGAACTGAAATCCAGCATCACGATTAAGCGTGCTCCTTTCAGAGGAAATGGCCAAAGCGTCCTTAATTATTATGGACATGGGTACTTCAAATGTCATCAACACACTATGGGTATCCTCCATAGTTGCAGACAGTGATGGCAGCTTTCATTAACTTTCTTTGTGAAGAAACCGCTAGTCATTTACTCTTAGATTACGGAGTCCTAAGTACGACATATACATGCTTTGGGTCTCAACTTCAGATAGAATTAAAAAAAAACCTATCCTGGTGCTGGAGATAAATAAATTTAGATATTGGAAGTAACGTTGAAAGTTTTTCAAAAATATGTAGGACACAATAATTAAATTCTATAAAATGATAGCAGCTCTATACAGTAGCGAAACTTGGACAAGAAGAGATAAGAGCAGATTACAAACCGCAAAAATAAGACTTTTAAGATTAGTTTTGGGAGTCATTGGAAGACAGAGAGTGAAGAATGGTATAAGAAACCAATTGCAGATATTTAACATAAACGAACAAAGTGTCTAGAACACGTAGATATGAGGAACGATACCTGAAAGAAATAAAAAATTACAGACCCAGAAGAAAACGAAACATCGGAACGCCCAAAAACAATGGATAATCCAGTGAAATATGAATTAGGAGCACGCAACAAACCTTTGCAAGTTTAATGCTTGGAGGAGGAGGAGGAGGAGGAGGAGGAGGAGGAGGAGGAGGAGGAGGAGGAGGAGGAGGAGGAGGAGGAGGAGGAGGAGGAGGAGGAGGAGGAGGAGGAGGAGGAGGAGGAGGAGGAGGAGGAGGAGGAGGAGGAGGAGGAGGAGGAGGAGGAGGAGGAGGAGGAGGAGGAGGAGGAGGAGGAGGAGGAGGAGGAGGAGGAGGAGGAGGAGGAGGAGGAGGAGGAGGAGGAGGAGGAGGAGGAGGAGGAGGAGGAGGAGGAGGAGGAGGAGGAGGAGGAGGAGGAGGAGGAGGAGGAGGAGGAGGAGGAGGAGGAGGAGGAGGAGGAGGAGGAGGAGGAGGAGGAGGAGGAGGAGGAGGAGGAGGAGGAGGAGGAGGAGGAGGAGGAGGAGGAGGAGAAGGAGATAGTAATGCAGCTAATAAGCTCCAAAGGGCACAAATTACTTAAAGTTGGGAAATAAGGATTGCACAAGAGATTTATAGTTCGATATCCGAGAGCCTCTGAATTGCCTTCAAATTCCACATTTAACACTGAGCTACAGTTACCATCAATTTATAGAATTACAATAATTAAAGTAAAATTCTAAATGTTTAGTCTAAACCAGTGTTTCTCAAAGTGTGGTCCGCGGACCCAGGGGATGTCAGGGGTCCGCGAGGGGGTCCATTAAGTAAAGTTATAATGTTGAATTAAAACGATAGTAAACGAAGAATAGTATTTACCAAATCACGTATCTGCTCTGTGCGAAACTACATACGTTTTGCTTAACATAACAAAAACTTAACAACAAAAATATTGTAAAGTTCCTCGCTGCCAGGCACTATCCGGGATCTTAATTCTTACTACTGAATGCTGAAAAATGTATTGCATTCACATCAAAAACTGTTACCATTTTTTGAGCTGGCGAACGAGAACACATTACTCGGGGGTTTCACTCAGAGGCTTAATATACAATTCAGAACAATATTAAAGACACTTTCACAATCACTATTTATATTTATTATACCTTAAATAATCTTTTACAGTGTCCAGCGTCGTCCATCTCCTCGGTTGTCCACACACCACCACGCTTAGTCACACACCATAGCTACACCGAGCTATTCCAACAACCGCTCACACACCCCAACATACAACTCTTCATACACAAATAACAAGATGGGCGACGTGCCAATAACTCAATACATCATGTACAAATAATGCAATACCTTATTTACAAATTCCACAAGGGCTGTTCCATTAATTTATTTATTATTGTTATTTACATGAGTGGAGCCAATGGAGCAAACAGTAGCTGGAACAGCCTATTACGTAACAGACGGAAGGAAGGACATTTGTACTAACGACTACTCTAATAAACTCAAGATAATCCACATAATTAACCTAACAAAACCCTACATTTCCCTACCCGGCGCCTCCACCAAATGTAAAGTTCCTCGCTGCCAGGCACTATCCGGGATCTTAATTCTTACTACTGAATGCTGAAAAATGTATTGCATTCACATCAAAAACTGTTACCATTTTTTGAGCTGGCGAATGAGAACACATTACTCGGGGGTTTCACTCAGAGGCTTAATATACAATTCAGAACAATATTAAAGACACTTTCACAATCACTATTTATATTTATTATACCTTAAATAATCTTTTACAGTGTCGAGCGTCGTCCATCTCCTCGGTTGTCCACACACCACCACGCTTAGTCACACACCATAGCTACACCGAGCTATTCCAACAACCGCTCACACACCCCAACATACAACTCTTCATACACAAATAACAAGATGGGCGACGTGCCAATAACTCAATACATCATGTACAAATAATGCAATACCTTATTTACAAATTCCACAAGGGCTGTTCCATTAATTTATTTATTATTGTTATTTACATGAGTGGAGCCAATGGAGCAAACAGTAGCTGGAACAGCCTATTACGTAACAGACGGAAGGAAGGACATTTGTACTAACGACTACTCTAATAAACTCAAGATAATCCACATAATTAACCTAACAAAACCCTACAATATCTTAAGTAATTATTTAAATTACAATTATAAAATTCAACCAAAAGTTGACTGTTTCATATAAATTGAGTTGCTAAACTATGGGATTCCGCGAAAAAGTTGTTAGGAGATAAGGAGGTCCTTGAGGCAGAAGAGTTTGAGAAACACTGGTCTAAACGATGACATTTATGAAAAGTCAAAAGTAATGCTTTATCATACCCAACGACTTGATCTACAAATACGTTTCAAGCGCCAAACACCCTTAGCAGGAAAAATTATACACTGCATCTTTCTGTTAACCTTTGTCACCAATGAAATGGTATCCAGAAACGAATGCATTTATGTTGCTCTAAGAGATGTTGCAGGAGAAGACAGTATCTCACTCTCAAACTTGGCTGATAGACCAAACAAAGTATTTTTTGGACATTAATTGTTCTTTCACACCAGCCGTGTGTAGGACGCACTATGAAAAGGTAGAGCCAGAATGAAACATTCAAATCCCGGCTATGGCATTGAATTTTTCATTCTGGCTCTACCGTCCTACACACGGCTGGTGTGAAAGAACAATTAATTTCCATTAATTGTAACTAATAGTGGTCCGAACTATAAAGCCCGGGCCTTAAAGTATATACAGCATAATAAGTCGCCATTAAGATAGTTGTCTGATGTGTTTATGAGAGCTCCTAGTGGTTTACCGGGAGAAACACGAGTCAGTTGGAGAATTTAATGTCATGTTGGCACATTGGCCATAGTAGCTCAAATGGTTAGAACGGCTGGACGGAAACCAGAAGATCCGTGGTTCAAATCCCGGCTATGGCATTGCATTTTTCAATCTGGCTCGACCCTTTCATAGTGCGTCCTACACACGGCTAGTGTGAAAGAACAATTACTGTCCATTAATTGTACCTAATAGTGGCCCGAACTATAAAGCCTTGGCCTTAAAGTACTTTTAGCATAGTAAGTCGCCATTAAGGTAGTTGTCTCATGTATTTATGAGAACGCCTATTGGTTTACCGGGAGAAACACGAGTCAATTGGAGAATTTAATGTCATGTTGGCACGTTGGCCATAGTAGCTCAAATGGCTAGAGCAGCTGGACGGAAACCAGAATATCCGTGGTTCAAATCCCAGCATTGAATTTTTCATTCTGGCTCTACCCTTTCAAAGTATTTTTTGTTAAAGAAGATGTGTTTTTTTGAATCACCCTTATAAACGTACGCATCTCTAAGGTCAAATCGCCTGGGAACGGATGCCACTGCCTGCAGGAACGTAAGTTCGTGATGCTGTATTTCAGTTCAGCTCCTCCTGGAAATCGGCCTTAAAATGGAAATCCGTCGACTTGGGAAGCAAAGATCAATACAGCTTAATAATCAATTTAAGTAGTTACGTTTCTTTGACACAATTTTCTATACTCATGTCATCTCCTGACCTGGCATTTAATTTACTGAAAACAGTCTTTTGTTCAGTAATGCGAATTTTTATAGTGTTTTGTCTTTGTTTATAGTTATGTTATATCCAGTGTTTCATTTGTGGTTATAACATTTTATAAATATCCTGATGATGGAAGAGATGTACACTCCCGAAACGTTGATATCTAATCATCTTTTCACCTGGCTGGCTGCCTGAGAAAAATGTGAGCGTATTCGTCGCCAGGAAAGCTTCAGGTCTTATTTTGTAAGTATATGTGTTTTCAGCATGATAAACCTCCTCATTATACACATTTAAGAGTAAATTTTGGAGAATTTTGAATAAAATTCGACCTAAGTTCTGAGAAGCGCACACCACATGTTAAGATAATTGCTTTTAGGTCTATTCTAAATGAAGATGACACCTCCATAGATGCTCGCTTCAACAAATCATAGTACTACCAGAGTAAAATTATCAACTTGGGAACATTAATATCATAATAGCGTTCAGGATATCCATTTTAAGCACCTTTTATGTTCAAGTTATCAGAATCATTTTCCAGGCTGATGAATTGTTTGCTGTGGCCGCTTTCCTTGAGCATGCCGATGTTTCCTGCCGTATACAATTTAGTAGCAATTTTTGGATACGGCCTACATATTCCTTCCAGGTTGTATAATTACTTACAAATTCTGAATTCCTTTCTGATTTTATCATTTCTCTTTTTGTGTAATAAAGCATAACGTGTATCACACCTTAGCAATACACGTTTTACACAGTTATGCTTTTCTTTCAATTTAACGGAAAATCTAACATTCTAAACCAATAGCAAAATGGACAATGTCATTATTATACATTTTAGTTTATTTTTCCCTAGGTTTTCTGATAACTGAATTACGTGAAACGAATGTGCTGTAGAATGAGGCTTTAATCTACAAGTAAAAGTGGAGATGTAACTTTTATGTTGCACAGCTCTGAATGGCGTGTCATCAAACAGGTTGCTTAAGAACGTAACATCTTAGGTGACATACCTATTGTACTAGTTAGTAAAGTTCTGTAACATCTTTGTTTTGTACTTAACCAAAAGCGAGTTAAATGTTATACTTATGCCCGATTTCACCAACATATGTTAAAATCGACATTAACAAATGTAACGTAACAATTGTCACAGCGCTAACACTAATCTAAAATTTCTTGTATTTCACCAACCTGTTTTCTGAAAATGTTAACAAACCTCTGTTAACGCCAAGAGACTTGTAAATATTACAGCTATAGAAGGCTATGAATGAGTCGTATTTTTTTCTGAACGTACTGCGATGCGCTTTTGTTTTCATATTCGTCTGCACAAGCTGAAAAATGGCGGATGAACAAAGTCATAAATAAAGCCGTGAGACAAATTTCTCATCGATGGGGAAAGAATTGTTAATTGAATTGGTGACGAAGTTTAAGGATATCGTGGAAAATAAGAGGACGGATGCAGTGAATGTAAGAGAGAAAGATGTCACGGGAAAAATATTGGAAACGAATTTAATTTACATGCATGTGTCACTACTACAAGCACCAAACAACTTGTCAGTATTACGTAAATTTAAAACGAGGAGCGAAGAAGGGCAAGTGACTTGAACGTTTCACGACGGGAGGTAGACAGTGTATTATCCACATAATTCAGTGAATTATAAAATCGCAAAGTTATTGATACTTGAACCAAAGGCGAGATTGCCATATTCCTTTCGATGCATGTTCTAGCCTCTCTTGTACTTCCGCAGTAACCTTCATAGCAACATGCTTCGACAGTCTATACGTCCATAAAAATATATCTTCGGCTAGCTCCTCAAAATCAACAGCTGAGTTAAACTCGCCATCTTGACTATTTACAATTGTTAAGGACTTAAAATCAGAAATTTGGCTTGTTAGTTTAACAAGAGATTTAACAAGAGTGTTACGCTAACACATGGTGAAATGCAATTTTTGTTTTAACTATTGCTAAACTCGTGTTAAGTCTTAACATCTGTTGGTGAAATCGGGCATTAATGTTGCACTTCTTACCTGTAGCCTTCTGTATAGCGAAGATAGTAATTCTTCATTTCGCTCTGGTAGCAGCCAACTCTCCAATGACCGGTTGTGTTTCTGAAGGCACCTCCAGCTACCGCCACCACATCTGACACTGATATGACGTATATCTGTCTCTCCAGGCGGGCAAATGCATTGAAGTACTGTAGATCCCTTCCGAGCAGAACGTAGGGAGTTGTCACCTGGCGTACAAGAGCGTTCCAGATGACTCCCGGCGAAGACGCTGCCTCCTTTTTGTCGACGGAAATGAACTGAACATTCCCGAATTTGGCTTCCAGTAAAGGTGCATTGATTTTGGCATCGAGATCCGCTATGATGACAGGAATGTGCTGATGGTATCCACGAATGTCTGTCAGAAGAACTTCTAACCTATCTGGAGGTAACACTCGCTGTGGGTTCTGACTGGAGCTGTTGACATCTTCAGGAACGTTGTTGACAAGGATGGTTATCAACTCGCTTATAGGACGTTTGGCACCACTGCAGGTGGTGGGAGGGGGGTCATTCTGCTGATAGAATGGATATCCCGTCCTAGTGGTGTTGAAGGTGTCACTACAGACATCAGTCTCAATTTGTTCACTGTCCTCCAGGACAGGACCCTCAGTAACATTGTGATTACGTAGCTGAGACCTTAGTACCTCTCGGTCACTAAGCAAGAACCTTGAGTCCAGTTGTCCAATGATTGCATTCAGTTTCAGTGGAATTCTTGGGTCAACCTTGCAGTCCATATCTGCAACAGGAAAAAGCAATAAATACACCCGTGTACGGTATGGGTCAATTTGTTGGCCCCTTGTTCAGTGCAAAATAGTTTTCATAATTATATGTAGGCCTGATGACTGGACAAAAACACCTGCAAAATCTGGGGCTCTCCCAGAACCCAATAAGCATGATGTGTGGAAAAGAGAACGATATGGCCTCTTATTTAATATTCCAGCGTGAAGCGCTGGAAGTTGATAGAATATAGTACTTTGGATCCAAATGAGATTGCTTCGAACAAGAACGTAATCCTAATAAGTGTGAGGAGAGAATGGCTAGGGCACGAAGAAGGAAAACCCTGCAATAAACCTCGGTTCAGTGGGGGCAGGTAGGGATTGTGTCCCTCCTGCTTAGTTCTCCCAGAACAAAATTTAATCTATATGCAGAAAAGCAATATGCAGCGTAAAATGTGCACCTCCCTGCATGGGGAAGACGACCTAGGGTTAATATTCCATTTTCCAAAATATGAATTCGAAAAAGTGTGTTACTAATGCAGTTATGCATTCATTGCTTTATGCTTTTAACGTTGCTTGCCCGCCTCGGTAGCGTGGTGGTAGCGTGTCTGCCTCACGTTCAAGATGTCCCGAGTTCGAATCTCGGTCAGGGTGAGTTACCTGGATAAGGTTCTTTCCGGGGTTTTCCCTTATCCTGAATGTCGGGTAACTGTAAGGTCCATGGACCCCGGATTCATTTGAGCAACATTTCACCCATTCCATTTTTCGTCCGATATGACTTAACGTTGGAGGACGTAAATTATCCAAAAAAGTTGCTTAATTTAATCGCATTATTTGTTTAAATTTAACATGTACTTCATGAGCGTTGCCTCGGCCTATTTGTGGCCTTCGGCTTCTTGATTTAAATACATAAGTTGCCAGGAGTTTGTGTATTATGTGTTTCCAATGGGAAGGTGTTTGTCCTTGAGCGCTACTAGGTGAGTAACCAATCGGAGTCCTGCGTTGTTGTCGTATTGCATTCCTCCTAAGTGGTGTGTGACGAGCGGTAAAATAATCAATCTCTAATAAATACTATTCGTGCTAAGATAAATTCATATTTTGCAAAAGCTGAACCATGAGGAAGGAGAGAGTAATGTATTTAACATAAGTAACCGCAAAAATCCATTATTTTTAGCTCAAATAGTTTTGTTCATACAAATAAATATAGTAGGTACCATTATAACAATGCATTGCATGGTTGACATGTATACGTGCACGTATATTTGAAATTACTCAGAACTTAAACTTAAACATTTGACATGACGTGGTAAAAGAAATTTGTACTTTGAATAAGCCAAGGTGTTTGTTAAATTCGATGAGAGGAAACGATACACTTCTTGCTAGACTGGTAGAACGTGTCTGGTCACATTATATCTTTGTTTATGAATGGTTCTTAATCTGTATTTACTTTAGAGTTCAAAGCAGCATTATTTAGTTACTCTTTCATGAAAGTATATCAGCTGGATCAATGAGACACGGGGGGCCTTTACTACTGCTAGAACAGTCCTATAGAGTTAATGTGGGCTCAAATTATGTTGCACACAGAAATAATATTTTTAAACTGACTGACGTTGAACGACTTATTCACGAAGAAATTATAAGGAACACAACAAAACTGAGAAAACTGCGTGGGACATCAGATAAACTACAAGAAGACGACTTTTTGAAAGAAATAGCACGTAACGAGATTTTGGAACCTATCATCATAAATTTGCAGTACTCAAGATACGTTGAAGACAATGACAATGACGAATTATCTCTTAACGTATGTAACATTCACAGTTATACGGATGCACCGCTGGCATTTTCGTTAGATTAGAAAAATAAGTAAGTCATAAACTATAATTAACTTTAAACTAGATATTTAAAACATTTGCGTAATATACGGATATTCATGTTGCAATTGTGATTACAACAACTGCATTATTATAAAATTTTGGAAAATTCAGTTTGCGTTCCCTTACGTCTAGCGGCACGAACACTCCTAAGTGTGCGAGAGAGAAGGAAATATAAACGGAGTGGGGATAACGAGGTGGCAACGCTGAAGGCTCTAATGCATCTGATTCGCTACAGGCGAGAACTCTTCCCATTTGAAACACGTAATAGTATTATTCTTTAATGTTTATCTAATAGGAATTTAACTGTCGAACAGGGAACATGTTTAAATGTATTTCTCTAAATTGTTCAGTATAAAACAATTACCATAGTCATAAAAATGGACATGTCGTTTCAATTTCAATAAACGAATCCAGTTTTGTCCATTACTCATAATAAATTTTAAAACGCGAATATCAACTCTGAGTTGCTCTATTTATTTCAGCACAACAATCAGTATAGGACCAGTGACCCATATGTATCTCATTGCAATCAAACGATCCATGCTATTTTGTGAGTGTTTTGTTTTTAAAGCACAGGGATGCAATATCGTCAGGTGTTTCATGTGCTGATCACCAAAACTATGATTTCGTCATCTTAACCTAATGGCCTTCATAGTCAAAATGAAAATGATATAACAATTACAATGGGTATGCCCTTGATAGTCATTGGTAAATTTCAATTGATGGTCTATTTTCTGTGAATGAGAACAATCATATTTACCGTACGATAGCAATTGTTCAACCTTAAAAAATATTAATTGTACTTATATTCCCACTATGTTGACATATTGCTCTGATAGAAAGAAAGGGTATGAATTTCATTCCGTAAAACTCAATGTAATTTTCAAGTGTGGTGGATGAAGTTTTTCAACACTGTGATATCTGAGAAAAGCAAACAGAACTACACTCCAGCAACTTTTAAAGAGCTTTCATACTAATACACAGAAAGGAGTGACTGAAGCATCATTTTTACGCGTCCTTCATTAAAAACAACATTTTATTTGCGAAAACCAAAATTCTCTAAAGGACTTACAATAACATTAAGCAGAGCCTACAGCGATAAAATCGCCATCACTGCAAACAAATTGGAGTTAATGTTTCAGGAAATTGACTTGCTTGCTTTTAACTCTGTCCACATACTTTTTCGTCCCCGCTGCACAAATGTGTCCTTATTCTACCAATCAAGATTTTTGAACACTGCCACAGCTAATCACGTTATTGATGTTGCGGCCACAGTGAAATTATTAAAAAATAAAAAAATAAAAAATAAACAAAGGATACATTGAATTTGGTGCTGAAATGAACATCTAACTCAAAGAGTATAAAAATGGAATTTTACCACAAGGTTCAATTTCCTGTTCTTTGGCAGAGTCGACATGAAAAATTTAATGCCACGGCCGGGATTTGAAGCATGGATATATTGTTTTCCCTCCAGTCGCTCTTACCCATTGAGCTACCATGGCCAACTTGCTATCATGACATTAAATTCTCCAGTTGACTCATATATTTCCCCGGTAAACCACTACGGGCTCCCGTATCCGAGGTACACCGTTTGTGGTGACTTACTATAGTAAGTACTTGAGTCCCAGGCTTCATCATTTAACTCTTATTTAAGTTGTACTGTTCATTGATAAGAATTCACAGAAATGCTGTATTATTCTGCACTACACGGACAAGGGAGGGGAAGAATATTATATTTTTTCTATCTATTAATGTTTATGTGCCTGCGCTAAACATTATAGTTCATCTTGCCTGAATAGGTTAATTTGGAGAATAAACTCGAATACAAAACTCAGAAAATATATCCTCTCTTGACGTTTTATCCGAAACAAATGGCTCTTCCTGGAATCTGCTATGTAATTTCCATAAGGTAAGAGAATAGTGGTTATAAATATTATATTAGGACATTAATAATAGAGTAATTAAACGCGAATCGCTGCTAATTTCTCGACCTTGGCCCCCCACATATCGTTGGCCATAAACTTAGCTGACAGCTGATCATTTATAATAATTTTCATCTGAGCTAGAATTCTCAGTAAATAAATCCCTTAATGACACGTTTTTCTGACAAGCCTTGTGCACGTTAAAGTTGGAAAGGTAGAATACGAGTTGCCATAGCCGGGATTTGAATCACAGATCTTGAAATTTTATTGGCGTTTGGGCTACTAAGCTACAATGTCAGCACGTCGTTGGGATATTTAATTCCACAGTCAACACTTTACAACTCAGTTATGCAATTAATTTTCAAATAAAGTATGCCAATGTCTACTTTATTGCCTGAACTTAAACTGAAATAACATAAAGTAATAGCAACCAAGATTTTAAAGATAATTTAAAATTGCTGTCAATGATAATAAGTACTTTTCCGCACAAGTCGTATTAATTACATTTAAAAATAAAATTGTGGCCATCATATTTGCACGTTTTTAAGTATACATTTATGGTATTGAGATATTCAGGATATAATTAGTCGAAGTTGAACATGTAATTTCCTATCAGCACACGTGCAAGTAATTTCCTGAATGTTGATTTTGCAGGGGCAGATCGTGTGATTCTTTGGGAATCATCAACGAAGGCTCAATCAATTTCCCTGTCAACGCGAATTTCATCGACCGCATCCTTCATTGCCTGGAAAAAGAGTTCGGTGCTGCTCCACGTCCATCTAGTAGGAATCGATTCATAGCACTTTCGCCAATTATGGACATCAGAATATATTCCCCGCGTGTAAGAGTTGGCTTTTTTCATTACTGTGTTATTGGTTTATTTGTATGTCAATCTATTATAAATAAACTATACCTACTGTTGCCAATGAAATTGTTTCTTGGTCTTACGACGTTTAGATGCTTCCCAATTTTATTGCTTCATTAGATATTATTTCTTTTTGGATAGAGTTTTCTAATACTTATAATTTCCTGAAATGGGAAGTCATTCATTTGTTTTTGTTTTTTCTGTGATCTTACAAAGAGAACTAAATGTCAAAGCTATAGCTACCAGCTGAAAAGAAGTTGACTGTCGCATAAGCATAATGAAATCGACTATTCCTATACATCAAATATATACAAGATGGTGTGTAATAATTCTACTTGCACGAATGTCTATCTCGTTTAATGTGAACTAAATATAAGATAAGACTATTTGTTGAAAAGTGCATAGAGGAAGATACCACAATGCAAAATCAGACCTTCTTTTTTTTTTTCAACGTAATCACCATTGCGATCGATATACTTTTGCATGTGCTGTGGCAGTTTTTGTATACCCTTGTGATAGCAATCTCCCGCCAAGTTGTGCCCTCAACCTCGTTTTTTAAACCATCGTCGGTCTGGAAATGTGTTCCACCTAGGTGTGACTTCAACTCAGGAAACAGATGATGATCACTAGGTGCTAAGTCTGCACTGTAGGGGGGATAGGTGAAGATGTTCCATCCGAAATGGGCCGGGAGATCAGCCGTTACATGTGCAGTATGGGGACGAGCGTTGTCGTGATGAAAAATCACTTCCTTTCTCATCATTCCGCTCCTTCGATTTTGAATGGCAAGTCGCAATATTTTTGAAGTCTCACAGTAGGTAGCGACGTTTATTGTTGTGCCGGTAGGCACAAACTCGCACCATACACCTCTTCTGTCCCAGAACACGCTGGGCATTACTTTGCCGGCAGAAAATGTCTGTTTGAAATTTCGCGGCTTCGACGAATTCGAGTGCCGCCACTCACGACAACGTTCTTTAGTTTCTGGTGTAGTGTAGTACACCGAGGTTTCATAGCCAGTGACAATTGATTTCTACAATTCCTCGCCCTGTTCTACATAGCACTCCAGGAATCGGTGCGCCGCTTCAACACGTTGCCGTTTATGGTCTTCGGTGAGCATTTTGGGGAACCAACTCCAACACACCTTGCGATAATGCAAATGTTTGGTCAACATCTTGTCAATTGTAGTCTTACTGACTTCTTGGATAAGTTCACACAGCTCGCGAACTGTCACTTTAAGCATTTCTTGCTCCACTTTTGCAATTGTTTCGGATGAAACCGAAGTCCGACCAAAACGTTGTTCGTCGTGGTCGTCTGTACCTCCTTCTTTGAACTCTGATCCACTTTCGCACGTTTTTGACGTCCATACACTGTGGCCCATAGACTTCACATAACTGACGATGGATTTCACTGGAGGTAGTGCCCTTAGCACTCAAAAAAACGGATCACTGCACGCAACTCGCACTTGGCGGCGGAAGTGATAGGAAGCCCCATCGCAAACGGCTTCCCAGCCAGGACTAATAATTGCAACGGTTTCTTTGTGGTAGATATTTGAAGGGGTGAAACCAAGCTACACGCCAGTGTTGCTGGATCTCGCGTAATAGCGTTCCTCGCGGCTCCAACTCCCTGGAGACCTTATTTTAAGGACACGCCTCGTATTACTTTTTTGGAGTTAAAAATGTCTACGCTTTTCTCCTTAATTTTCTTGTAAAGCAAACAATTTCAAACCGAGCGGATTTGACAAGTTTTGATTATTGCTGTGTCCTTCCTATAACTACAACTCAAATGAGTAATAAAGGTTTATTTTAACAACAATTAGTTTTGTGTGAATAATCTATAGAAAAACGAGGGGAAAAATGAGCAGAGGTTTTTACTTTCGTGTTCATTTTAAGCCCAGATGTCTTTATTTTATGACTCCGCACTTTAGAATGAGTTAGAAAGTGTGTATTTTAACAGCTTCTGGGATTGTTGGTTATATTCAGAACTAATTAGCTGGCTGGAACGTTAATAAGGGCAGCTCTTCCACCCGAGGTAAAGCTGCAGGTTTTACAAAATAAGATGTACGAGGATAGCTACTCCGTAACTGGGCAAGCGGTCGATTACCCTGGAAATAAACGAGGTAACAAAATTAATTACATCTATAAAACTCACGCCCCGCAGTCTTCTGTTTTATTTTTAATTCTGTAGTGAGACATCACTGTGCCCTGTTGATGTCAGGCTGTTCATTCACAGTGCTTAGAAAACAGAAGAAAATAAAGAAACATTTAATTATTAAAAGGAGACTGAATGGCAATTATTTACATTTTAATTTTATGTACGAGGGCTGTTTAATAAAGAATGATCACAGCTTTTTTTGACAACGCACCTTTACTCATCCTCAATTTTGATGGTCCTTCTCAAAATAGTAAAATAGTCTCCCCTGAATGCGATGCACTTCTGCCAGCGTTTCTGCCAGTGTTCAAAGACATACTGGAAACCATTTTAAGATATTCTTCAAAATCGCCTCCGCAGCCTTCACCACTGTTTCTGATAATGGATAATGCATCCCACGAAGGCGTTTCTTCAAGTTAGGGAATAGAAAAATGTCACATGGGGCTAATTTCGGGTGGGGGATGAACTTCATATTGATTTTTGCAAGATATTCAGCAACAACATTGGCAACATGCGGCCGCGCATTATCGTGGTGCAGCATCCAGCCTGCTTCACGGGAATATGGCACCCAATGATATGTTAAGTATTTCAGAAGGTGATGTTAAGGTAATTCGTGTATCCGTTCTCACAATGGCAGCAGCAGTGTTGATGGTTTCTTTCGTATGAGCAGTAACTGGAGCACCGGGTCCACCTCCCTTTGAAATTGATTGTCTCCCCTCTTTAAACTTTTGTGCTGTAGGGAAGAACAGACTCTCCATAGGACTCCTGTAACATTGTATAGGCCTCAATTGAAGATTTGTTGAGACGAAAGCAGAATTTCAAAGCCACATATTGTTCCTCGCGTGTTACCTCCATTGCAGCGGTAGGCGATACTGAACATGTCTGAACTTGCCTAGTTCTCACAGGCGGTAACCAGAAGTACCAACAATGAAACTACTAAAACTACAATATGTAGAATTTTATACTACGAATTCTGCACTACTTCACAGAAGAAACGGAAAACTTCTGTATCCTTCGAAGCAGATTAGTAAATGTTATTGCTCATCTTTTAGGGGTAGTTTGCTCTACAAAAGTATATCTTATAGTTTATACAAAAAGTATATTTTATATTTTGATCAAGAGTTCTTTTAATTGTCGATAAACTTTATTGTAACCAAATATATTATGGTACTTATAGTTGTGAGCAAGAGTAATGTTATATCATTTGAAGCGTGTATTAGTATGATGTTCAATAATACTCCTACATCAGTTACATTTAAATATTAACAAACATATTATATTATAATCACAAAACAAAAGTCACTTTATCATACACACAAAACACATGATATTAAATGCGCAAGTGTTTGTGTCGCTTTCTTTCTAGTCTTCCATTCTGCAGTTGTGGAGGAGGGTGTAGGAAATTGTCTTGTAGTAGTGGATTTGGATGATTGACAGGACTTTGGTTAGTCTGGTGAAGCTCGTCCTGATGACAAGGGATATTCAGGTCCCTGTGAGGTGTGGTGTTGCTAACATACCATGGGGCATCTGTGGTCAATCTTAGATATCTGTTCTGGATTACTTGAAATCTTTTTACTTGTGACGCTGTAGCAGAGCCCCATATGGAGCAAACATATTGCCAAATAGGTTTGATAAATGAGTTGTATAGAATGCGTTTATATGGCATTGCAAGAAGCGATTATGACTATATTATGTGTTTGATTTGTTGGATTGGGTGTCTTTGTCCTGAGAGAAGATACGTGATGGGGAGATTCCAGGTTAGTTTACTGACCAGTATAAGGCCGAGGTAACGAACTGACTGAGCGGTAGGTATAGCGATTCCTCCAAGAACTATGGGATAATATGTTATCTGCTTTTTATATGTAAAATATACTATCTGCAATTTCTGTGGATTCATCGCCACTCTCCAGTTAGAACACCATTTAGTGATTTGAGTGCAGAACTTATTTAGTTTCTCTGATCATCAGTTGTAACTGTCATTTTACTAAGATGAACTGTACTGCAATTGTCATTTATTTACAAACAATGAAAGGTGTACTACACAAATAAAAATATTTAGTAAATATTCTCCACTTAAATAAGTGTATCACTATTAGATAATACAACACTATCAATCTTTTTATTAGTTTTATTTATTATTTATTAGTTCTGAACTAATAAAAAAGATTGATAGTGTTGTATTATCTAAAAAACTGATACACATATTTCTATTGATGTCACTGCCTTATTTCCTAGTATTCCTAGAGAAAAACTTTTAATTTATTTAAAAAAAGTGGTTAAATTCAATAAATTTACATGAGTACTTTTTTTTGTTAAACTTAGTGATTTTTATTTGGATAAAAATTGTTTCACTTTTAATGGCGAATTTTTTAAACAAACTTCTGGCTTAGCAATGGGTAATCCTCTTTCACATTTTCTTGCTGATCTTTTTATGAGTTTTTTCGAAATTCAAGTCCTTTAATCTTTAAAACATGGTATAGATATGTTGATGATATTTTTGCTATTGTTCCTGAAAAACAAATTAATGGTGCTTTAAAATTACTAAATTTACAAGATAAAGCTGTAAAATTCACATTAGAAACTGAAATTAATGGATTTCTTCCTTTTCTAGATTTGAAAATAATAAGAAATAATAACAAATTAGATTTTGGTATTTATAGGAAATCTACTCATATTGATAGTTACATAAAAAATAAAAGTTTTAACCCCTTTCCACATAAATTTTCTGTTTTAATAGTTTGATTTATAGATTAATAAATATACCGCTGAATAAAGAAGAACTTAATAAAGAATATAAACATATTATTAATACTGCTTTAATTAATGGTTTTAATAAAGATTTTATACAAAAGAAAATTGAAAAATTTAAATATCAAAAAAGTATTAATGATATTTCTACTCTTAAAAAGTAAAAGATGATTATAAATTTAAAAAATTTACTCACCATCTTTGGGTTAATAAACATTTTCAATTCTTTTTAAAGAAGTTGGTATAACTTTAGTTCCTCAAAATAAATATAGTATTAAAAATGTATTACAATTGTCTAAAAAAAGATAAAATTCCTAATAATAACAAATCTGGTATTTATCAATTTAATTGTTTAGATTGTGATCACGTTTATATTGGAAAGACAAAACGTAGTTTGGAAACCAAAAAGAAAGAACATTTTCGTAACATTAAATATAAACAAATTGATAAATCAGCCGTGACAGATTATTTTTGGTCATTTAACCATGAAATAAATCCCGAAGTTAAATTATTAAAACAATTAAATGCCTCCATAGATTTAATAGTTTGGTAAAAGTATTTATTTAAAACAATAAAAATCGCGTAATGAATTTTGACATACCGGCAATTGATTCTGTTTTTAAGTTTGTTTCGTTTTCAGATGTTAGTAACACGTAAATACGTAAATACATGGTATCCTTGACAACGAAGTGTGTTTGACTGAAGATGTGGGCAAATGCTCATGAAATTAATTTCGCAAAAACATAATAGAAGTATTGTCATTGGCTTCTTAAGATAAGTGGAGAATATTTACTAAATAGTTTTATTTGTGTAGTGTTTGTTACTCCACTGTAAATAGTTTCATTTTCTGTGTAATGAAAGATGTGTTTACTCTTTTGTTCTGAACAGGCGTTCTTGTGAATATTTTGTGATATAAATGACCCTTCAGCCGGAAAATTCCTCAGATAGCTGAATAGAATTTTAGATGATAAACCAGCATTTAATGACTGTTGTGAGGTTCCAGAAAATTAAAATTTTGCCTCTTGCAAATATTTAAGGCTGGTATCTCAGTTTCTAAGGTAATGCATCATATCTTTAGAAGATTTATCATTGAAAAATGGAGCGTTTATCTGTCCTCAAAAGCAGCTACTTCTTCATAAACTTTATATCAAAATAACGATAAGCTTGCACTGTTTAGCTTTACTGTAATCAACTGTTTTAGTACTTATCTTTACTAAAACCAAATGATAAAGAAGTCAGGATTACGTAAAGCCTTTCGAAAGCAAGTAGGCGCCTTGTTTGACAATGTGAACGACTTACTGGCATAGTGGGTACTCAAGAAAAGCTGTGCTTCAGGTGGAGCAAAGTAGTGTGCAACTTTATTATTATACTTCTGCTCGAATGATGAACCTGGCTTTATCCTTATTAATAGAAACCTCTCAGATAAAGCACTGATTATTCTTGTAGAGCGAGAGAGGAACTGCCGCACTTCTGGGATCTGTGCTAAACATCAATGAACGCATCACTTCAGCCAATGGAACGCGCAGGAATCACAAATGACAGATGTTATGTCCATGTGGAGTAATCGGTGCGTTATCTGAGAGGTTTGTATTACCAAAGATAAATAAATGTAACCGTTTGAGAAGCACGATAATACTCTCTGTGGTACCTAATCTCTGTTTCATATAACCTTGGCCCGCTGACATATATCACTCCGCGTGCAACTAACTTCCCCCTCACCCTAATTCGCTAATGCTTTCGCCATAGGCGGTGCCTTCCCGTCACATTTAAAACTGCAGTAAACTTCATAATAATTGCCAGGAAGATAGATAAAGTCATACAAATAAGGATATGAAGGCATGCAAAAATAATGAAGTGTATAATGAAACTGAGCAAGTTGAAACAGAACGAATGAGCAATGAAACTGAAACAAGTTTATAATGAAAGGCCTTCGGCCATTTCCACTGGATTTTTTTAAAATCAGCACACATACCTTGCAAAAATGCTTATCTTTCAGTCTTAAAAGTCGTGTCACGCCATACTCGTCGTGCGTCTTTCATTCACCCAAGTCTCATCAAGGTAGTATATTTTGTGATTTGTATCCCGGTATAGTCTGATTGTCCTTAAATAAAGTCTTCGCCACACAGCAATATCGCCCCTGGAGTGGTAAGTTTACCTGTTGTCTCAGTTTCATGTCGCGAAGTTCCTACGCATCTAACATACCTGTAAGTTCAGAGCACAGCTGTTCGATTTTTCTCACTGACAAAGACGGATTCTTCCCTGTGAGTGCATTAAACACATGCACCACAGTTCTTTTTTCGCCACTTTGTAAAGGTTTTCCCTTGCGATGCTTCAGCGAAAAACTGGCGGTAGACTCTGCCACTATACATATAATAAATACACGCGCAATAAACTATCAATAAAATAATTTAGCTCTCGCACTCGATACAACATACCTTCTAATGGTGGTATATGACAAATCCAATTCAAAAGAAGGTCAGTGATAATTCATCTAAACAAATATGTCATCACTACCGCTGAAGCACGTGCTATCGTGTCATGTGAAAGGCGGGTTTGAGAGCAAAGGAACCTTCTCTTCACTTCTTTTAAGAATTAACATGCATTTGAGATAAATCAACTCTATTGCGTAATATATTTAACTAAAACAGTTAAGAAAATATAAATTTGACAATTCTCTTCCAACATATGAAGATATATCACCATGTTATTAAATAGCGAACTAATTTTTACCGCACAACAGTCTATACTACAATAGCAGCCAATGAGAGGTGATGAGCTCACGTGACCGTTAAGAGATACGGGGCAGGCTTATGTGAAACAAGTTTTAATAGAAATAATAGGTGCAAGTAGCAGATGCACCATAAGTTGTGGTGACCCATGTAAAGTTTATTTTATAAATTAACCACCTGTCTAAAAATATAATAAAATATATATTCCTCAAAGTACGCTAAGCTATCATTAACCTTGACATTTATAACCCCATATTATTTTATCTTTAAACACTTGTCAATATACACATAACCGGGTTTGCATCTCAAAATTAAAGCCCCTGCTGCCACTGAGCTAACAACCATTACTTAAACTGTTTACTCAGAAGTTCGAAGCTTCGTTTGTTTAAAAATAAACCTGATAGTAGCACGCTAAAACCTAGACGAGCTCGACTAAGTAACGTCAATCCATACTAAACAAACTTGTTATGCTCTCGTAAGCTTATTGCACACTGAAGTAATAACGATTATAATTTCAAGGTGCTTAACAATACTTGCAGAATGAATGCAATATATTTTAAAGGTACTTGGCATAAAATTACATTAATACGATTAGGTATGATATATAGTTTAATGTTCATTTTCATTGAATAATAGTCATTTTTAACATATTTTAAGGGTATGTATGACTGAAATTTTCAAATTCTGAACTAATAATGCTAGCTTTTTCAAATTTACACCATAGGTGTAGTATAATGTAAACATGTTACAACCTAAATTTAAACCATTTTTCTCCAGCAGTTTAGAAATTATGATAAATTTTGTATGTTTTTTGTTACGTCACTAAAAAAGTCCCTTGCGACAAAATATTTTGAATTTTGGTCTAATATTTTAACCCTATGTTCATAATACACATACTTTTTGAAATTGCTCTGGGTTTTTCTCTGTGTCCTTTAGTTTAGGTCACAAAAATGTTTTAATTTACAAATATTCTTTTTTTGTCTAAAACACCGTAAGTTTTGTGTTTGAAAATTAAAAGTATATGCTTATATACATTTCACAATAAAACCTAGGGCGATTTCCATACCTCATGATATTCTGAACCTGTGTAGGAAATTTCATGAATGTAGTACAAAAACTGCATCGCAAGGAGCATTTTACAGGAAGAAAAATGCTGAAAATATGAACATTGAGAAAACAGCGATTAAAGATTTGATTGCATAACTCACATTAAAATCCACCAGGCTGATAAGTTGGACGCTCAGATTTCTTTTTCCTCTCCTCTGTTGCTGCTTTTTGCACCTTTTTCTTCTTTAGATGTTGCTTTTCTTCTGCACAACTTCGCTTCTTGCTTTGCAGGATACGAGTCTGATCTCGCTGCACTGAAGTTTTCCTTGCTGAGTCTACTACACTTTCACCTCTGATATTTTGCTGCAGCTCCAATGACTTAAGACTACCCATGTTAAACTCACTGATGCTTTTAATAACAGCAAGATCCAATTTTTGTTTTGATATGAAAACTTCCTTTGGGCACTTATTCCATATGACATGATGCAAAGATTCATTGGCATTCTGTGCTTTTCCTGTTTTGCACCTCTCTAGTAATGTTGTAGAAGCCAGCCTCTGATATATTGGCAACATTTTAGGAACTATTTTGTCTGAAAGCCTTATTTCTCTTTTCTTGAATTGAAAATTTAAGAACGGAAAACAGACAAAGAATGTGGATGTAGGCAAAAGAGGGCGTGACTCTGACAGAGTTTAAAGGCCACCGACATTTAAATAAGCATTTAAAAATGGCGTTCGGAGGCAAATTATGCATTTTTCGCATTCGGGAATGTCTAAATTATTTTATAGAATTAAAATAAAAAAGTCGTTATTTTCACGACTTTCATGAAATTTCAGTCACAGATACCCTTAAGACAATGTTTTATTTATTTTTTCCTTCAAGTGGAGGAAAAATCCATTTATGGACTAACCGCGACCGTACTGGGATGGTGCAGCCGGGAGTGTGAGCTTCACCCGAAGGTACTATCCACTAAAAAACCTCCACTGGAGAGTAGTCAGTAGAGAGATTCCAGCAGTACCGCTATAAGCACCTGCGGATTCATGGAGAGCGTGTACAGGTTGGCCGTATGGCCTAACCGAGGTGAGGTTAAGTGCTAAGACATAAGCATGGCGGTAGCCCTGAACATGCCCTCGCGAAATTCATGGTGAGGGATGTAGTGGGGTGTAGTGTCGTTTCCAATGGGAAACGCCGTCCTAACGTAGTGGTTGCATCCTCAATGATAGAGGAGGTAGTCATGTGTAAGTTATAGTACTTTTAGTTCTTAGTTAATGGTCTGTCCACCCTTAAGCAGGTAGAGCGTGTCATTAATGCTAGTGAGGGACGCTAGGATAGCCTTAGTCATGCATTATCGTTACAAGTAAAATTAGTGTGTACATATGTATGATTGTTAGTACTGCGCGTAAGCTGCGTCTAGTATGAGCTTAATTCTTTAACGAAATGGTTTACATAAGATTGACCATAACCATTATATAGGGAAATAAACCCAAATTTAAAAACAAAATGTAGTGTTATGATTTCATCCATTGCGGCTATTAAAGAGGATAAGTAGATAATTGACTTTGTCATTTTAGTTAGAATAATTAGTGCATATTAAAGCAGTAATTTTTCTTGATAAAATGCAAAGAAAAACATATTTCTTTTTGTAAACGAAAAGTCTGACAGTTCTGTTGCATATAAAACTATAGTAGGAACAAGCCCGCCATCTGGTGGAAAATTGGCTATACTTCTTCCATAGTATGTTCGTCACCTCAACAGAGCCAGCGAAGCCGGCTCCGAAAGTTCTTTACAAGGACAAGTAGAGTGTATACATACTTCTGATTTCCCTGACGATGTCCACGAGTTGTGCTGCCATCTCCCGACGGTAGTTCACATCTTCTTGAGAAGGTTTCAGAATCTTGCGGAGGATGCGGACCGTCTCTTGGCTGTAAGTAGCTGCAACAACAAAATTGTGTAATATTACTCTTCAAGGAATTCTGAAAGAGACGGTAAAACGATTTCTGCAAGGGTAAGATGTTATAACTCAAGTCAAGCACTGAAAGCTGCTCTAGTTATATACAAATATAATAATTTGTAACTTAAAATTTCATTTATCTTATAAGAAATTATGGAAATTTCTTATAAATTCTCCAGGACCGCGATTTCATGTAAACTTATACACATCTTCAGCTGGAAACAAAGCTGTCGCCATCGTTACTAAACACTAGATGTTCATATGTTCTTGTTAGTACTACCAAAATCTGAAAATAAAACAAATTTGAAAACATAATCGCGATGTTTGTTTCCTGTTGAAGATATGTTTTTTTGAAATGTTACGTCCTCCAACGTTGTCATAGCGGACATGAATGGAATGGGCGAAATGATGCTCAGATGAACCCAGGATCCATAGAGCTTAGAGTTACCCGACATTCGTCTTTCAGGATAAGGGAAAACCCTGGAAAAATCTTATCCAGGTAACTCGCCCTGACCGAGAAGATATGTATAAAGATACATGAAATCGCGATCCAGGAGAGTTTATAAGAATTATCATAATATCTATAAGATAAATGAAGTTTCAAGTTACAAATGATTATATTTGTATATATGCGTTTGCCTCACTGTTAATAGCTTCATATTTTACGTATTTACACCATTAATATTTACCTTTCTTTCATATTTGACCGCCTCCTAAGTTAATCGCTTTGATTTTGGTTTTATCCTTTTTCCCCCACGTCAAAATTGATTTGCTTCCAGATTTAAAAAAAAAACGATAAAATGTAACATGATTCAGAAACATTACTGTTCCACTAATAACAAATCCACATATATTCAATACAAAGCTCACAAAATATAATTCTGATATACTTATGATTCTCATATATTTTTACTTAGAAACTAATATGAAATTAGACAAGATTACAACAGGTGGAAGTATCATTCATATGTTTAGTCATAAAAATAAAGTTGTTGAGATGGAAAGAAAACAAATGGAGGTTTATTGCAACTTTGTTTTCTTCATAGTGATGTAGATTAATTAAGTTTATAAATATTTAATTATTAGTGTATCCCTAAACTAGTTGCACAATAATTATTACAAAGTACCCATGGATCTTACTTGAAAGTGTATTTTTGTACACTTTTGGCATTAGTTTGAAGTTAACGATTACATTTTGCATTCTGTACAAATTCTTTATCAGTGTAATCAAAATTGACACTATTTTTACTGATCTATTATAAGGTTTGCGTTACAACGGTTCCTATCAGATCACAGATCACTTGTTGTTCATCAACGAATATTCGTTCAGAATCCTGGTATATTGAGAACAAAACCAAGAATTTTATTTATCTCATGAATTTTAGTACCTTCAGACTTTGCATCAGTCATCAAAATTACCGATCCTGTCACATAACTACCCTGAATAGAAATTATTGCACTTATTACATCATTTTAAGCACAGAATTCTTCATACAAGTTATCCACATTCATATGAACCTTAATGTGGACAAAAATATTTTGAAAATCTCTAAAATTGGCACTGGCATTTTTGTGGCCACATCTGAATCACATATATAGTTCTTGCTAGTTTGGTTGCACAGTCCATACATAACTTAGGTTATGTTTCACTGTATGATAGACACTTTCACCAAAGACTGAAAATAATTTGATATCTTTCCAGAAGAGTCAATTACCCGAACTTGATGTTTGTTGCCATTAGTATTTTTTTGCTGCACACAGTCTGAATTGCCACCATGTGTAATGCAGAAATCACGCTTGCAAACTGAACAACGCGTTTGATAGCTATTATCCTTTACTGGATTAAGCCATGGATAAGTTCCTTGCCACTTCTTCTGGTACACACATGTACTTCCCTTTCCTTTTAGGAGGAGTTTGTGTCCATCTACATCCATACTTCAGTGCTTAATGAATTTACTACAACAAATAAACGCAAGGTAATGTCTTCAACTCAACCTGATTTCAACCTATGCACAAGCGGAAATCAGCGAATGGAACGGAACTCTCATTTCGATTAAGTCGTGCTATCGATATTACAATGCGATATCGATTGGTGCGCTGTTCCTATTAATACAAATCAGGGCTACACAAAATAACTAAGTAATTAAGTTAAATGATGTAAATTAATCCTTCAAACATAATAATATATGTATAGGCTAAGATTTTCGATAGATTAAAATGAAAAATTCAATGCCACGGCCGGGATTTGAACCACGGATCTCCTGGTTTCCGTCCAGTCGCCATGGTAGCTCGATGGGTAAGAGCGACTGGACTACTGGACGGAAACCAGGAGATCCGTGGTTCAAATCCCGGCCGTGGCATTGAACTTTTCACTTTGGCTCTTGACTTTTTAAAAAAAAAAAAAAATGCTCGGCAGGTTTAAGTATCAACCTAGTGTCATTTTCTAACATATGGCAGATTCGATCTCACGGGCTAAATCAAAAAGAGAGACGGAAGATAGCTTAAGAAATTCAGGAAATAAGGGAATTCCCGTATAATACCGGAGAGTGACAACTCTGCTTTTCTGCCTCTAATATATTTACAACAGAATCCTTGTGGTTTGAGACAGATTAATTATAATAAGTATTGTCTATCTCAAGATTTTTCCGCTGGGAACATTGCACACAGCTGAGTGAGAGTAAGTGGACATCACGCTATTCACAGAACATTTGACATATACCATTTGTTTCTCTTGACGACATATTAAACATGTCCAGTGGGGAGACTTGAAAGTTGGAAAGGTTAAAAATTCGAACAGCAACACAGACCTGATGAATAACGTTAAAATTGCCCGCCTCGGTAGCGTAGATGGTAGCGTGTCTGCTTCACATTCAAGAGGTCCCGAGTTCGAATCTCGGCCAGGGTGACTTACCAGGATAAGGTTTTTCCGGAGTTTTCCCATATCCTTAGAGACGAATGTCGGGTAGCTCTAAGCTCCATGGGCCCTGGACGCATTTGAGAATGTTTTCACCCATTTCATTTACCGTCCGATATGACTTAAGGTTGGAGGACGTAAAATTAAAAAAAAAGAAAACGTTAAAATCTTTATCAAAACTAAGAAGCCAAATGAAATGTTAACAGATGTATATGCATAGGCATTATTGTACAGAGTGATAGATAGAGAGCTGATACATTTCTTTCATAACTTTTTTAAATGAATTGTGCTAACGACAACGTATTATACCTAAAATGTAGAGGAATTTTGGGTGATTATTTACCTCAATAGCAAATGTTGAATATGTCCTCCATCCTGCATAAGGCACAACTCATCACATCGTTCCATGTTACTAGCCATTCGTTGGAGGGGTCTGTTTTCAATAGCCTTAATCTCCTCTGTGATGTGCTTCAGATCACCCAATGTCTGGGGACGTGTGGCGTAAACCCTGTTTTTAAGTAACCCCATAGCAAGAAGTCCGGCGATGACAAATCTGGAGATCTTGGTGGCCACGTGTTCCTGAAAACTATCCGGTCGTCAAAGAAACTTGCAATTAGTTCCACGGATTCATTTGATGTATGGCGTGTAGCGCCATCTTGCTGAAAATATCCTTGACTCAGCTCTACATCGTCCTGTTGCTCAACAAACTCCATGAAAATAAGTCGGCAGTCTGCAGTGTTCACGCCCGATTTCACCAACAAATGTTAGACTTAACACGAGTTTAGCAATAGTTAAAACAAAAATTGCATTTCACCAACAAGTGTTAGCGTAACACTCGAGTTAAACTCATGTTAAACTAACACGCTGAATTTTTTATGTTAAGTCCTTAACAATTGTAAATAGTCAAGTTGGCGAGCATGACCTCAGTTGTTGATGACGACTTGCTATATTTAAGACCGTCTAAATGGATTCATAATAGAGTACGGCCTATGAGGAGAAATGATTTTGAGGAACTATCCGAAGAAAATTGCTTTACAGAGGTATAGACTGTCGAAACATGTTGTTATGAAGGTTACTGCGGAAGTACAAGAGAGGTTAGAACATGCATTGAAAGGAATATGGCGATCTCGCCTTTTCTTCATGTATAAATAACTTTGCGATTTTATAATTCACTGAATTATGTGGATAATACATTGTCCACTTCCTGTCTTGAAACGTTCAAGTTACTTCCCCTTCTTCGCCCCTCGTTTTAAATTTACGTAATACTGAGCTAGAAAATGCATCGAAAGGAATATGGCTATCTCGCCTTAGCTTCAAGTATAAACCTTGCGGTTTTATAATTCACTGAATTATGTGGATAATACGCTGTCCACCTCCCGTCTTGAAACGTTCAAGTCACTTGTCCTTCGCACCTCGTTGTAAATTTACGTAATACTGACAAGTTGTTTGGTGCTTGTAGTAGTGACACATGCATTTGAATTAAATTCGTTTCCAATATTTTCCCCGCGACATTTTTCTCTTTTACATTCACTGCATCCGTCCTCTTATTTTCCACGATATCCTTACACTTCGTCACCATTTCAATTAACAATTCTTTCTACGTCGATGAGAAATTTGTCACACGGCTTTATTTATGACTTTGTTCATTCGCCATTTGTGCAGACGAAAACTAGAACAAAAGCGCATCGCAGTACGTTCAGAAAATAATACGACTCATCGATAGCCTTCTATAACTGTGATATTTGCAAGTTTCTTGGCGTGAACACGGGTTTGTTAACATTTTAAGAAAGCAGGTTGGTGAAATGCAAGAAATTTAACAGTAGTTTTAGCACTGTGACAATTGTTACGTTACATTTGTTAACGTCGATTTTAACATCTGTTGGTGAAATCGGGCATCAGTCTGTTAAAATTTGACCCTACTATTCTTTTTGCGGATACTGGGCACCAAACTCCAATTTTAACCGAGTACATAGGTGCTTCATGGATGACGTGGATTTTCGATGGCCCAATGGTGCGAGTTCTGTGAGTTCACAAAACTGGATAAATGGAACCATGCATCATCTGTGGACCATGTGATGGGCAATTTGGCAGGATTTTGCACAATGAACGTCTGAAACCAACGACAGTATTTCAATCTTTTATCTTTATCTGATTCCTGTAGCTGATGAACCACCCTAACACTTCCCGCAGCTCTGACACTGAGTAGGAGTGACGGCTGGGTGAGAGGGAAGCCGTGCCGCGTGCTCGTAGACACCGGGGCAGCCGTGACCATCATCAGACCTGACGTGGCCAAGGGTTTGCCATCAAGAAAACCGAATCAACCATACCAGCTAGTGACGGCATCGGGCGACACCTTGCCGGTGGAGAAGGAGGCTCTGCTGAAGTTGACCTTGGGACGGAGTGCCGTGCGTCTGTGTGTCCGTCGCGAAGGTGGCTGACGAGGTGATACTGGGAGTATCAGAAGCCCTCAGAAGCCACGAGGCGACGGTCGACGTCGGCAGGAAGGTCCTGCGGCTCAATGGAGAAGAACTGATACTTCGGCATCCAGAAGAGCAACCTGGGAATTTGCAGGGTCATCCTGATGAGCGAGGTGGTGGTGACGGCACGACTGCAAGGCCAGCGAACGAAGAACACGATGCTGGAACAGAAGACGCATGTGCACGGACTGTGTAGCCAGGACGTTGTTGCCGTGCCGAGAGGAGCTGCCAGTGAGGCTGCTCAATCTGACAGACACCGATAACGACATCCAGGCCGGGACGGAGTTGCGCACGTACGAGCCCGTGGTCAGACAAGACACAGGAGCCAGTGCCGAAGCAACACTTGGGGTCCCGACTGGAAGGCTTATTGGTGAGGGCGGCCGACTACCTGCCCGCAGAACAGCTGGAGAAAGTTCGACAACCACTGAGACGATACCAGCGCGTCTTCAGCCAAGGTAACAGTGTCTACAGCCGCACGGACCAAGTGTTTCACCGCATCGACACCGGAGACGCTCGGCCTACTCGGCAACAACCTAGACGAGTTCCGCTGGCAAAACAAGCGGCGGTACGGGATATGCTAGAGAACGAGGAGTGTCCGTTACACTGAAGACCGGCTCCATGAGGCGTTGGAAGGTAGCTGGTGCGTTGCAGAGGCCAAAGGGCATAACTGTGAACTGCCAAAGCCCTTGGCCTGTCGAGAATGCGGTCTTCTTCTCTCTCGGGTCCAGAGCTACCTGCCAGTAACCCGACTTCAGGTCCAGGGTGTCGTCAATCCGGAGTAAGGAGAAAGTCCTTCCGGGTGACAGCGTTCAGCTTCCTGTAGTTCACGCAGAACCGTAGCTCGCCGTTCTTCATTACCAGAACTACAGGGGAACACCAGTGGCTGTCTGACTCTTCAATCACTCACACTGTCTCTGGCGGCAAACGTCTTAAAGATCTTTTGGGTGCCTGCTCTAAGCGTCTTCTTACGTCAACAACAACCGTGAGCAGCCTAAATGAAGGATGTTTGCCATTTCACTCACTAGAGATTCAGTTGTTTCTTATTTGTTTACCAGACCCGTATTGTGTTTCGTTGAGGAGGTTTGCGAACACCAAATTCTCTCTGGCGTGCCCTTTGAGTAGCTGTAATTGAACACGTAATCCAGTATTGCTTCACAAGGAAGAGTCTTTGATTTAATGTATACGGCATTTTCACGTTTACTAGAACAAAATGTCGAAAACAGCTGCCAGCTAAAGCAATTACGAGTAAAATAATCATCTGCGCATCTAGTGACACGGAATAGAAGCTCCAGAATATTCTGCTTAATTTGGTGCTAAAATGAATCATTGAATGAATTTCCAATGGAATAATCAAAGAAAGAAGTGCGTCAGTTCTATATAATCACTCTGTATTAAGGTGTGTACCACTAGGTAATAGTTTTACGTTTGGCAGAAATAAGGCTTGCTATCTTTTAAAAAAAGTAGTTCATTCCATAGCGGCTAGAATTACGAGGGCTGTTCAATAAAGAATGATAACAATTTTTTTGACAATGGACCTTTATTTATCCTCATAATTTTGATGGTCCTTCACAAAATACGCTCACTTTCTTCTCGGGCAGCCAGCCAGGTGAAAAGATGATTAGATATCAACGTTTCGGGAGTGTGCATCTCTCCCATCATCAGGATATTTATAAAATATTATAACCACAAATGAAATACTGGATATAACACCACTATAAACAAAGACAAAACACTATCAAACACTATATCCTGATGATGGTAGAGATGTACACTCCCGAATCATTGATATCCAATCATCTTTTCACCTGGCTGCCTGCCCGAGAAGAAAGTGAGCGTATTCGTCGCCAGGAAAACTCCAGATTTTATTTTACATTCCTTCACACAATAGTCTCCCCTGAATGCGATGCACTTTTCCCAGTGTTTCTGCCAGTCTTCAAAGACATGCTGGAAACCATTTTTGAGAGATCCTTCAAAATTGCCTCCGAAGCCTTCACCACTGCTTCTGATGATGGATAATGCCTCCCACGAAGGCGTTTCTTCAAGTTAGGGAATAGAAAAAGTCACATGGGGCTAAATCCGGAATATATGGAGCGTGAGATATGTACTTCAAATTGATTTTTGCAACATATTCAGCAACAACATTGGCAGTATGGGGCCGTGCATTATCGTGGTGCAAAATCCAGCCTGCTTCATGGAAATGTGGTCTTTTGCGCCTGATATCGATTTGCAATGTTTTCAGGACATCCCTGTAGTATTGTCCAGTTACTGATGTGTGTACAGGTACAACATGCTGATAAACCATTCCATGAATATAAAAGAATGAGATGACTGTAACTTTCCCAGTAGAAGCAACCACTTTTGCTTTTGGGGGGTTGCTGATGAAGGAGATTTCCACACTGAGCTTTGCTCTTTGCTCTCAGGATCAAAATGGTGTAGCCTTCCATCAGCAGTGATTACGTTTGAAACAAACTCCGAATCTTCCTCTAACATCAACTTTAACTGCGTGTTACCTCCATTGCAGCGGTTAGCGATGTTGAACATGTCCGAACTTAACTGGTTCTCACAGGCGGGAACCACGAGTACCAAAAATGAAACTACTACGATGTGTTAGTTTCACATTAAGCTAACAGGGTATAATAAGTTTGAATTTTAGTGCGAAAAATTATGACCATAAAACACTTATGATCGTTCTTTATTGAGCAGGCCTTGTAACTTTGGAATTCCCGTTTAAGCTTAGATATGCGTGAACTGTGATGTCATTTTGAAATCAGATGATCTTAACATTTTAGTGTCGTTTTATTTATTCTTTGCAACCTTAATCCCTGTGCTTTTTAGAATCACGTTAGACGTAATTCATATCTTATTTTACAAGACATTAAAAACTTATTCATAATCAAGTATTTCAATGTTTCGTTAAATTACTATTAAATACGAAATATAGAATGGTTAACAGTATTTCAGCTATTTACTGCTATCTTAATGGATGTGACAGAAGTTCAACCTGTGAAAATTTTCAAAAATAGCCATCTTAAGAAAAAAGGAAGTAACATATCCTGCTGCCATTGCCATTTTGGGGGGAAATTAGCAAAGACCACTTACAACTGTTCGTTTAAAAATGCAAGTTTTCGATTTACATGTACTTAAAAGCATTGCGAGGGCCGTTCAATAAAGAATTATGATAATTCTTTTAGAGACATAACTTTTTGCACCAAAATTCAATCTTATTATATTCTGTTAGCCTAATGTGAAACAAACTCGCCGTAGTAGTTTCATTGTTGGTACTCCTGGTTCCCGCCTGTGAGATCCAGGTAAGTTCAGACATGTTCAGTATCGCCTACCGCTGCAATGGAGGTAACACGCGAGGAACAACATGCAGCTTTGAAATTCTGCTTTCGTCTCAACAAATCTTCAGTTGAGGCCTATACAATGTTACAGGAGGCTTATGAAGAGTCTGTACTTCCCTACAGCACAGCTCGAAGGTGGTTTAAAATGTTTAAAGAGGGGAAAAAATCAATTTCAATGTAAGGTGGACCCGGTGCTCCAGTTACTGCTCTTAGGAGAAAAAAAACATCAATACTGCTGCTGCCATTGTGAGAGAGGATCGACGAGTTACGTTAAGATCACTTTGTGAAATACTGAAAACATTTTATGGGTGCCACATTTCTGTGAAGCAGGTTGGATGCTCGATAATGCGCGGCCGCATATTGCCATTGTTGCTGAATATCTTACAAAAATCAACATGAAGGGCATCCCTCACCCTCCCTATAGTCCAGATTTAGCCCCATGTGACTTTTTCTTATTCCCTAACTTGAAGAAACGCCTTCGTGGGAGGCATTATCCATCATCAGAAGCAGTGGTGAAGGCTACGGAGGCGATTTTGAAGAATCCCTCAAAAAAGGTTTCCAGCATGTGTTGGAAGTCTGGCAAAAACGCTGGGACAAGTGCATCACATTCAGGGGAGACTATTTTGAGAAGGACCATCAAAATTATGAGGATGAGTAAAGGTATATTGTCAAAGAAAAAGAAAAGAGTGATCATTCTTTATTGAACAGCCCTCGTGCTATTAAATACGAAACATAGAATGGGTAACAGCATTTCAGCTATTTACTGCTTGCTGCCTTAATATGTCGCGGAATCCAACGTGAGAACATGACCAACTATCTCAAGAAAAAAGAAAGTAGCATATCCTGATGTCACTGCCATTTTTATGGGAAATTAGCAAACACCAGTAATAACTGTTCGTTTTAAGTCGCAAGTTTTAAATTTATATGTACTTAGAAGCATAAACGCTAATTATATTGCAATATAAGTAAATTTAAAACTATTTAATCAATGTTGTTGCAACCTTCTTTTAAGAAAACAAAAAGTAAAGATAATTTTCTTTGCATGTTTCACAGTTTAGTGTATGAAAATTTCTTGAAAACTACTCGTGGTATCTTCAACCCTCTACTTTGATAATTAAGGAAGTTTTCTTCAGTGACTGACAGGCGCGCAGACTTTTTAAAACTGCTTCTTCCTGGAAGGATTCAGGATAGGTGGAAGAATTAATTTCCGGTAAAGCTGTATGGAGTATAACACGTCCTCTTACATACAAACAGAGATTGTCTAATAATATCGGAGCTGTTTATTTTGCAAACAATGTGGAGAAGTGAAGCGTTCTCTCTTTGCCCAGATCGATGATCGGAATGGCGTGTCAGCTAGGAAACCTAGTTTATTATCTCCGAGCTTCTAGAGGGCATCGTTTGCGTCGAGATTCAAAGAAGCAGCCAAACTTTGAGCAGTATTGTGCCATTAAAACTTGCATTGTACATGTTTTGGACACTTTCGGCATGATTTTTGAGTCTTACAAAGACTAAATGATGTCCATAACTCATGTTTTTGAGTGATATAAAAGTTCAATGTTCAAAATGTCGAAGCGCCTAAAAACGTGACCGAAAGGCGAGAAATTCGTCGTTCCTAATATAGAGGATCATCGGTCCCAGGATCTTCCCATCACGACAATACGCCCAGTCACACATTACTAATTGTAAGAGAGGAACTGACCAAGCACAAAGTGGCATCGCTGCCCCAATCACACTACGGTCGAGATATGGCTCCACCGACTTCGTTTTGTTTCCTCGAATAAAATGGAACCTGAAAAGGTATCATTTACAGCTGACTGAGATGGGACAAACGACAGTTTCTGAATTGCCTTACGGTTGTTGACTTCCGTCGTTCGAAGACTGGAAAAAGCCCTGGAAGTGGTGTCTTATTTTGAACAGTATTAACTCATTGTGTGTCTAGCCAAAATATATTTGTTTATGTGATTTCACTTTCGATACGTATTTGACGAATCTTTAGCAAGGTGCTAGAAAAAAGGTTAAAATCAAATGATATTTTTCGATTCAGTTGTGATTTTCTAATGTATTGTTAGCACTGGATTATACTTGATAACAATATGTGCAAATAACGATATGACTATATGATATTACATAATTATATCACAGTTGTCCATTTTACTTTTCCCAGGTGATTGTGTAAATAAACAAATAATATATATATATATGAAAGGGTAAAGCCAAACTGAAAAATTCAATGCCATAGCCGGGATTTGAACCACGGATCTTCTGGTCTCCGTCCAGCCGCTCTAAACCATTGAGCTAGTATGGCCAACATGCCGACATGACATTAAACACGAGTCAGTTGGAGAACTTAATGTCATGTTGGCATGTTGGCCATAGTAGCTCAATGGTTTAGAGCGGTTGGACGGAGACCAGAAGATCCGTGGCTCAAATCCCGGCTATGGCATTGAATTTTTCAGTATGGTTCTACCCTTTAATAGTGCGTCCTACACACAGCTAGTGTGAAAGAACAATATATAATAATATACATGTTTGCTTGGTCTATTTAATTATCTAATTTGTAGAAAAGAAAAGAGCATGAAATTCAGACTCTTACATTTTCATCACGCGTTATATTTAGTAAGAATAAATAATTTCAAAAGAACGTAGAAAATATCTTACCAGTATGATAAGAATTATAAGAGATCTGAAAGTTAGGATAATATTATTTGATCTGTGTTAGTATAGAAAAATTACCTTTACAAGAAGAACTTAAAAAATTAGAACAGTGGAGTATAATTGTTTGCTTAAATCAGTTGATTGAAAAGGCTTTAGTAATTAATCAAGAAGTACACGATAGTGTTATGTTTATATGATCTGCACTACATATTTATACCTGGGGAACATTTCAAACTACAAGGCTAACGCAATAAGGATTTATGTCAAACCTCTTTGCTAAAAGCAAATTAGAAAAATATATAAAGATATTTTCAAATTACCAAAAGCGGATTAAATATATACAATTAAATTTGTTGAGTGAGTATTAAAAGTGAAGTGTCACTTCGCAAATTGCTGATAACGAAATTACATTTGCTAAAGAATATGAATTAGAAATATGGACAGGAATTTCACTGAGAAATGTGACAAATATAAACCCAAGATTAATTTTATAAAATCGAATTATGTGCTTATAGGAGAATAATGACCCCGTTTTAGAATTGAAAACAAAACAAGTCATTAAATATATATGTGTAGTGTTTAACGCCCGGTTTTACTATATACGGCACCGCAGGCGGTGACACTGATGATACATGAGATGAAGATGGAGCACCGGTGGAATGAGATGGCGGGGGAAACCGGAAGTCCCGGAGAAAACCCACCCCAACGCCGTGTTTTCGACCACAAATCTTACTTTGCGGTCGCCTGGGATCGAACCCGGGCCGCCTTGGTGAGAGACAAGCGGTCTAACCACTGAGCCACGGCGCGGCCATTTAAATATATAAACACATATAAAGACTTAATAAAAAATTACTGCTACTGGAACTAGCACATCATGGTAAAAAAAGCATATATAACCGTACATTAAACTTATAATTTAATTACAACAAAAATATTTTGACAATAGAATTGCGTTTTGGAAAAGGTCATCGGGGGTTTCCAAAGAAAGAACTGTAAGACATTAAAATAAAAGTGAGAAAGAGTGGAAGGAAAAATAAAGCAATATTGGCTACCATATCAGCAAGACGAATAACATGGACGTGTGATGTGACTGGGTGAAGAAAGGCGACCTGTTTCTGTATGAGCGGATTCTAGTAAGTGAAATAAACAAGAGAACCGATGATAATATGGAAAAGGGTCTTTAGGGAAAAAGTTCAGAAGAATATAGTTAGACGACAAGGGTTATGAAAAGGAGAAGCTTTTGTGCAGAGGAACATTTATTAAATTACTGTGAATTGCCTTTTAGGGTTAGAAAAGTGTTTAGCATTGTAAACTGAGATAATAAAAAAGAAAAAACAAATTGTGGTTCTATATTGATAGTGAACTGCAAATTTACCCACCTGCTAAAAAGGAAATTCAAACATTTTCTTTGCATTTGCTTAAGTAACTACACAATTGTCTGTTGTTGGAACGTTGACCAAATAATGAACCTTTAAATGTTCCGGAGATACTATTTGACGAATTATTCAGAAATCATATATTGATCATTTACATATTCTATTTGAAAACTGGGCTAGAGAAGAAATACCGATACTGTGTATTATCTTTTCTGACGTCATAATAGCGAGGTGTAAAGTTTTGTCATTTGCCGACAGAAGTATTCAGTCATAACGTCACAATACTTAAGTCGCCCGCCTCGGTAGCGTGGATGGTAGCGTGTCTGTCTCACGTTCAAGAGGTCCCGAGTTCGAATCTCGGTCAGGGTGAGTTACCTGGGTAGGTTCTTTCCGGGGTTTTCCCTTATTCTAAACGACGAATGTCGGGTAACTCTAAGCTCCATGGACCCTGGGCTCATTTGAGTATCATTTAACCCATTCCATTCATCGTCCGATATGACTTAAAAAGTTAAATGACGTAAATTACAACAAAAACAACAACAAAAATACTTGAGTCGATAGGACTTCGATTTGAGATTTCTTCTGCATGGCATAAATGTCCCGATTAATCGGGGATGTCATTTTCTCACCATGAACTGAGATATCCCAAGAATGCTCAAAGGGACTAATGTGCAGATTAAAAGTAAACAAAGGAAAGAAATCGCCAGAGTATTTGAAGGCACGTGCATTGAGATACTATCTGCCGGTTTGCTCTCATACTATATATAGCTAGCTCTTTTATTATTACTGCTAGCACTACTATACATAAACGCTACTCCTTTGTTTTGAACATACCTCTATATTCGGGTGCTATTATTTTGTGTTGTTGCCAAAACATGCCGATTTCTGCGCTTCATACGAACAGCTATCGCGCGCAGATATACGTTGTGTGTATGTGAAGTTGTCATTGCTACTGATGCCAGGGCCCAATCCTAAGTGCAACTTCTGTCTAAGATGAACCTTTAATTAAAGAAGGTTAAACGGACAGGCCAGCCATGAAATACGCGTGGGTTGGAATCTCCCCATGTGGGTGCGGGTTTTTAGAACCGGTGCCCAGCTAACATTGTAAGGCATTTGTGGACATTAGGAGACGTAACACTTCTGTAGATCAAGGCTACTAAGAATCGATATTTCTATACTCGGGAAGCAGTTTTAAAGACATTCTAATCCAATAATTTCACCCACCGTTTTTAAATACCAACTTATCAACATCTGAGCCCAATTAGGTTTAACGCAAATTACTGTGTTATGTTTAGCCGTAGACCAGGCATGGGTTGTCTCCACTTGCCTGTACTAGTCACATCTACAATCGCTGAAATTATTTCAGTTTAGTTCATTAACACCCTATAAAGGCCTCAAAAAATTGGTTCCTTCCTAATATTTACGAGTATTTTAATTGTAATTTTAATAATGTACTTTAAACTCTATTACCTTGATTTACGTCGCAAACCACAGTTTATTGTAGATTTTCTGACATTACGACCCGGCTGCATAAAAGATAATCTAAGTTCAAGCATATGAAAATGATCTTCAGCCAAGCTGAACTTAGAATTTTGGTTGTATATATATATATATATATATATATATATATATATATATATATATATATACATACATATATATATATATATATTGATCTAAGCTCATGGCCTCTTGATCTTCAAACCTAACTGGTGAATTTGCTCCAGTTAACTTGATTGTACTTAGATCAGCAGAACTGCAGAATCTACACAATAGTTTCTGAGAAGAAATAAGTAGTGCAGCTTTAAATAAATAGTAAATAAAGTATTTTTTGTGGTTACTTGCATAAATAATTTGCCTCTATTTCGTGAATGTATGTTAAAGATGCATTGTTTGTGTTCATAACCTGTACATTTTTATTATTTTCCGAATTCAGATTACTCTGATATCTCTGATGATTAGAATTTTCAATTGGAAAGGTCTGCTCGTATTTTCCAACATAGACGAAATCCCATCTCAGAACTAAATGACATTCAAAATGAGATTTCGGCTATCAAAGCATGTAGTTGAACTGGAGCATAGGCTACATCCACAATTAAGAACACAAACTCTGAGGAAATACGCACTTAATCCAATATTTAGGATCCTTCTCACATTACGGTTCTATGCAACTGAAATCTTCCAGATGGTGATTAGGAATACATCCAATATAAATAAAGGGACTGCGTTTATAAAAATACACAAAGTTACAAAGGAGATCGCAGCTTTAAAATCTCATTTCATCAGAGTGCCTATGGAAAAGGGTGAAATAAGAAGGGTTATGCGAAATTTAAAGTTAGCTGAACGCATCTTCTCTTTTGCTTGAACTTCCATTTTTTCTTCCAACTCGCAGTGTTGTAAACAGACGAAAACGAAAAGGATGTACATTGGGTATATAATGGAGATAAAGTAAGCCAAATAATTAACTTTTGATAAATACTGTTTCAATATGAAGTAAATTCTTATACTGTTTATTCAAAATAACATTATTTCTAGGACAAATAACCATAAATCGAAAGATTTATTTAGTTTTTGTTATGTATAGATTGGCTACTCTGTGCAATTGAATTAAACAGTCGAGTGATGCCGATAATTCTCGAATCCTTTCGATACAACATCAAAGTTGCAACATGTTTGTCGATGTTTCCGCATTTATTTTTGTGATCTCAGATCAGTACTAAACGGCGTTCATCTCATCTATTATGTGTTTCAAATGGAAAGAGTTCTGGAGTCAAGCTAATCAGATGCCGTATCACACTCAGCGTTGTCAGCTTCTTACCCCACTCCTTTTATATTTCCCTCTCTCTCACTCACTCATACAACATGCAGGTCTCCTTGGTGCAGACGTAAGGGTAAGCAAATTATATTTTACACATTTTCACAATTATGCAGTTGCCAAAATTAAAATTGGAAAAAGCATTTTCGCAAATTATGTATATTTTTAAATACTTTAACTATAATTATAGTTTATGAATTACCTGTTTTTCTAATCCAGTCGAACTGCCAGTGGCTCATCCATATCGCTGTCAATGTCACTTCCGTTAAGAGACAATTCGTCGTTGTCACTGTCTTCATCGTCTGAGTCTTGCAAATTTATGATTATAGGTTCCAAAATCTCGTCACGTGCTATTTATTTCTTAAAATCTGCATGCCTCACGCAGTTTTCCCAGTCCTGATGTGCTACCTTTTGAATTTCTTCGTGAACAAGTCGTTTAACGTCCGTCAGTTTAAAAGTATTATTTCTGTATGCAATCCCCCCTTTTATTTGAGCCCACACCAACTCAATTGGATTATATTAGCAGTGGTAAGGTGAGAGGCGTAATACCTCGTGACCCGTTTCAATTGCAAGTTGATCCAGCTGATACACTTTTTTGCGTGTTTTTAAACGGAAGTATTCTCTGCAAAAACTTATTTTTAGTTTCTGTTTCCAAAATTTTTTTGAATAACCTGTACACATTAAAAATAATACTTCGAGCCTGACCTAGCAATACCTGCCTTTCTGACTCGCCACTACATTCACCGTAAGAAGCCATTGCACTATTTAACGCTTGCTCTACTGTTGTGTAAAGAACAACTGCATGATATTGACCTGAACTCTCCAGATTAGACAAACACTTCTTATCCAGCATTCATTCATAAACATAAGCATACAGCATTCCACAGGCTAACAGGAAATGAAGTGTTTGCTCTTTCTCGAATTTAACAAATTGACTTATTCACTTTATTTCTTTTATCACGTCATGTCAGTAGTTTAACTTTCAGTTCTGAGTAATTAAAAGTATATGTACATACATACACACCAACCACTTTGAACTCTCCAGAGTAAATAGAGATTACGAACCATTCATAAACAAAGATATGTGACCAGACACGTTCTGCCAGGGCAGCAGGAAATTTGTTTCCTCTCGCTCGAATTGGCTTATTCAAAGTAATTCTTTTATCACGTCAAGTCAAACATTTACGTTTCAGTTCTGAGTAATTACAAATATACGTACACGCATACATGCCAACCAATAATGACATACATAAAGTGCTTACGTTCGCGATTTATTGTTATAATACAGGCAATGGTCTATTTATTTGTATTGGAAAAGCTATGTGTGCTAAAAATATGGGGTTTTCATTGTTATGTTAGATACATTGCTCTCTACCTTCCACATGGATCAGTTTTGGTAAAATCTGAGTTTTGTCTTAGCGCGAATAGTATTTCATACAGATTGGTTAGGTTGGCGCTCCTCACACAGCACTTAGCGGGAACGCAATACGACAACACCGCAGGACTCCGATTGGTTGCTCACCTAGTAGCACTCAAGGACAAACACCTTCCCATTTGAAACATATATTAAGATCAGCATTTTACAACCCACGCGGGTTCTCAAACTTAGTTCAATCTTGATCTTTGATAATAAATGAACTGCAGTTAGCGATGTTTATGCAACCGGACCTAAGTAAAATATGAATATAATCCCTGTAGCATATAACCAACGTTATCGGTGTGTGATACTCGCCAACTTTAAGAAACATCTGGAAATAACACACAGTAGGTCGAAAAATGAGATATTAAAATTAATCTTACTTAGTAAAATGTTATTTAGTGGAGAACGACGTGTAATTTTCAGGCAGGAGATATTTGTTCCAATGTTTGTTAATAACCCTGAAGGCTCGTCCTTGGTACAACTGTAACTCAAAGAGATGTGTGTCTTTGATTTACGAGGTGCTGACGCTAGACATTATGCCAACGGCACTCCGCTTGCTTCGCTTTGTAATGTGAAAATACTCATATACGTTCCTAAAGCACCGCCCAGTCGTGGTCTAACCGCCCTCAAAGCATTTTTTTATTATTACTTTCATTTCGAGATATGAAGCAGTATGATATGTAGGGCAAAGGGAGAGTTGTCTCATCGGTCGCGGAGGGAGAGGGTAGGTGTTCCCGCGATAAATGAGCTGCGGCAGCGTCCTCGTAAAATGGCATAGCATCCCTCTCTTTCTCACTCCCTTCATATTTTTCTGTTGATAGTAATGGTTCTGCCTCTAAAGCAGCTCTTCTCTTCCATTAGAACGCGGCCTTTGGTCAAATACAAAGCTGGTCTACGTGAGGAGCAAACGAGTGAGAGTAGGTTCTCGAGATCAGAAACGGAGACGCTTTTCCAAAAGATATTAGATCTAATTTTCCAAATGGCGTCAGTCCCTTAATTTTAACACAACAATGTTTCATTTATATGGAATAAAAACGTCCAGGTGTTAGGACAGCATCTAAAATCTGTAACTCTTGGAACAAAAGACATACTACGAGGGGTGTTCAATAAAAAATGATCACAAATTTTTTTGACAACGTACCTTTACCCATCCTCATAATTTTGATTGTCCTTTTCAAAATAGTCTCCCCTGAATGCGATGCACTTGTCCCAGAGTTTCTGCCAGTCTTCAAAGACATGCTGGAAACAATTTTTTGAGAGATCCTTCAAAATCGCCTCCGCAGCCTTCACCACTGCTTCTGTTGATGGATAATGCCTCCCACGAAGGCGTTTCTTCAAATTAGAGAATAGAATAAACTCACATGGGGCTAAATCCGTACTATAGGGAGGGTGAGGGATGCACTTCACGTTGATTTTTGCAAGAAATTCAGCAACAACGTTGGCAATATGCGACCGCGCTTTATCGTGGTGCAGCATCCAGCCTGCTTCACGGAAATATGGTCTTTTGAGCCTGATATGCACTTGCAATGTAATCAGGACATCCCTGTAGTATTGTCCAGTTACCGATTCGTGTGCAGGTACAACATGTTGATGCACCATTCCATGAATATCGAAGAATGAGATGACCATAAGCTTCCCAGCAGAAGCAACCACTTTTGCTTTTTTGGGAGTTGTTGATGAAGGAGATTTCCACACTGAGCTTTGCTGTTTGCTCTCTGGATCAAAATAATGTAGCCAAGTTTCATCAGCAGCGAATACGCTTGAAAGAAACTCCGGATCTTCCTCTAAAATCAAGTATAACTGCATGCAGACCTGCATGCGAATGTCCTTTTTTTCGGGAATCAACAGCCTTGGCACCCATCGCGCACAAACAAGTCTCATGTGTAATGTTTCTGTCACCAACGTGTGGGTGGCACCCAATGAAATATTCAGTATTTCAGAAAGTGATCTTAAGGTAATTTGTCGATCCTCTCACACAATGGCAGCGGCAGTGTTGATGTTTTCTTCCATAAGAGCAGTAACTGGAATACCGGGTCCACCTTCCTTTGAAATTGATTATCTCCCCTCTTTAAACATCTTAAACCACCTTCGTGCTGTGCTGTAGGAAAGAACAGACTCTCCATAGGCCTCCTGTAACATTGTATAGGCCTCAAATGAATATTCGTTGAGACGAAAGCAGAACTTCAACGCCGCATATTGTCCCTCGCGTGTTACTGCCGTTGCAGCAGTAGACGATGCTGAAACTGTCTGAGCTTGCCTGGATCTCACAGGCGGGGAACAGAAGTACCAACAAAGAAACTACTACGGTGTGTTTATTTCACATCAAGCTAACAGAATATAACAAGAAATGAATTTTAATGCGAAAAATTATGACCGTAAAAAAGTTATCATTCTTTATTGAATAGTCCTCGTACCATTGCATATATAGTTTCAACAATTAAAACTTCTTGTTTGCCAAGAAACTACACGTATTACATATGTAGTGTTTAAAACGTACACAACAAACCGAGAGGGATGGCTTAGGCGGATTCGTCTGTGGCCCGCACTCGGGAGGTCTGGGATCGGTTCCGTGGCCAAGCTACCTGACTCGTGCGTTTTTTGAGCGTATTAGTGGTTCACCAGGAGAATGCTGGATAGGTTAATTAAATCCTCTAATTGCCTCTCTACTATCTGTTCACATATCTCATCTGGAGGTCTGTTACATGATAGAAGTGTCAGAGGATGTCTCGGCGTTGCATGGTAGGATGATATTCTCCTGGTTTAACTTCCTCTTTCAGAACGACGATCTCTGGTCTCTAAAACTAGCCTAGTGGGAACGTTTCCAGACCACAGTAGCGTGGAATGTCGGCTGTTCAGGCCTGCCAGGGAGTTTCCAAATGATAACGTGTAGGGAACCTGTCCTCTGTACCGTCGTGACTCCTTGGTTCGGCCACCCTGTCTCCTCTCACCACATCCTTATTCCTGCGGGTGCCCCACTTGGTGGAATGTGTACAACCGTCCAAGTATGAACCTTCGAGCCGAATACATATTTCTAATATTTTAACAATTCTTTTGATGACATACCTAAGGTGAAAGGTCACTGCCTCGAATTTTGGAGTACTGGGTTCAGTTCAGTAGAAGCCGATCTCTGTCGTCGTGTTTTCCTTTACGTAAATTATGAACTGTATAATCAAATAATACCACTTACCGACAACCGTAAAGGAAGGCAATACTTTCTAATATCTTCTTCTCTACCGGCTCTTCTACAAAACTTTCTCTCAGACGCTCTTTTTATCGACTTTATGTTGAGTTAATCGTTTGTATAAAAATTTCACTAAGCAAGTCTAAATATAATATTTTTTCTCACATGTATCAAATGGTATATTTCAGATGCTTTTCCACACAAACGAATATATAATGCAAAAACAAGTCCAATATAATGCAGGAGACTGAGGTAACAAATCTCTTTTAAAAATGTGGTTTAGTTTGCAGTTTCACTCTTTACATTTTCACATCAACAAACAAGTGACGAGTGGGCGCCGGGGTAGCGCGGTGGTTTCGTTCGCGGCTCCCGTTCTAAGGGTCCCGAGTTTGATTCCCGGCTCTGGGGTTGGCGATTTTAAGTCGGCCCTATCCACGCCTTCACCTCTGTCTAGCACACGTGAAGTATCCCCTATGCCCAACGTGGTTCGGAGTCCACGGTAAAAACTGTAGGTCCTCTCACCTCACCGCCATCTTCACTATCACCCTATCATCGGAGGTAATGGACACCGCCCTCTGGGTGCCTCCACCTGAGAAATGGGTCCGGTCATCACTTGGTGGGGTGAGGTTACCCCGAAGGCCAAGGTTGCCATGTGGGGAGTGTTAGTAACTAACTAACTAACAAACAAGTGACGACTTTACGCATCCTAAAATACAGGGTGTGTATAAATGAATATCGGGGCTTTAACTCTTTATTATGTTTATTACATTCAACTTCCAGTTATAAATGATATTTCAAATGAAAAAGCAACTCAGTTTTCTTTGTTGGCACCAGTGCGCATGTGTGTGCAATGTTTCTGCCGCAATCCGCTAGAAAGCGGTAGTAGCAAAGATGGCGACTAGTAAACAGAAAGTGTTTTGTGTTTTGCAGTTTGTAAAGACCGAATCTATAGTTACAGTGCAACGTGCGTTAGGCATAAAGTTCGGTGGTGATCCTCCTAGAGATAATAACATTCGCAGATGGTATCATCAGTTTGAAGATACCGGCTGCCTTTGTAAAGGGAAGAGCATGAGACGACCAAGAGCATTCAGCGAGTGAGGGAGTCGTTCACTCGTAGCCCAAAGAAATCAGTCCGGAAGACTAGTCGTGAATTACAAGTTCCTCTGTCGACTGTTTGGAAAGTTGTAAGACTATGCCCTTACCGTTTACAGTTATTACAGGCTCTAAAGCCGATAGACCACGGATTACGTGCCAACTTCGCAAACGACATGTTTCATGACGATGACGATTTTATGGATCGTGTTGTCTTCAGTAATGAATTGACCTTTCACCTTAATGGACATGTTAACACTCATAATGTACGCATCTGGGGCTCAGAAAACCCTCACGAGATGGTTCAAATGCAACGAGATTCCCCTAAGGTGAATGTTATTTGTGCCGTATCCCGGCGAAAAGTTTACGGACCTTTATTTTTTGTGAACCTACTGTAACTAGCGCTTCTTACCTTGATACACTAGAGTAATGGCTCTTCCCTCAGCTGGAAGAAAATTAGCCAGAGATGTTCATTTCCAACAAGATGGTGCGCCACCTCACTGGCATAACAAAGTACACGATTGGTTGAACGTCACTGTACCCAAACGCTGAATACCCCGCAAGGGCTCCACGTTCTCCTGACCTAACGCCATGCGATTTTTACCTTTGGGGCTTCATCAAGGATCGTATGTACGTGCCTCTGTTACCAGCAGACCTCCCTGAATTAAGAAACCGGATTGAAGCAGCTGTTACTACAATTACTACACTTATCAACGTTTGGGAAGAACTCGGCTATAGACTTGATGTGTGCCGTGTGACAAAGAGCAGTCACATTGAACATTTATACGGATCTTTCTAAAAATGTTTGAGTTGCGTTTTCATTTGAAATATCATTTATAACTAAGTTGAATGTAATAAATAGTATAAAGAGTTGAAACCTGGATATTCATTTATATACACACTGTATAAGATATTTAAGAATGCATGCACATAATAACGAACATTTCGGAAAGAATATAGCAAAACCGATGTGGGATAAAATACTGCTTTTAACACACCTACATTTTTAGAATAGCAAAATGTTTCTGGGAGATACCTAAACTAAATTTGAAATTTACATGTTTGCAGAGAATTCAAGATATGCACCTTGTCATGTGTATTACGTAGAAGAATTTCATCGTTAGAGCCATTTTAAGAAAATAGGAAGGTAACGAAAAATTTTACGTCCAAGAGTTATTTTGCGGTGGGACATCTTTTAATAAAAATCTGCACCCTTTAAAGATGTTGAAATTAAATGCCAAGTTTGGTGTTTTTTTTAAGATTTTGGTTTTGAAACTGTGCTATTCAAACACCAGCAATGAATTTTTTTTTCAAAAGTGGCATCTCAAAATGTGCTTTTGCGAATTTTTATAATACTTCTACCTACAACAGGTATAGTACAACAAGTAAAAGAGATGCTGATGCTTTGTCCCATGCGTTTTACTTATTTGAAATTTTTTCATATAAATAAAATGCTTTGGAAGTGAATTTTATGCTTTTTATACAGATTTACGTGTCAGTTGTTCACTTCTTGTATATTTATAATCTGTGTTCTGTTCAAGTCAAAATGGAGTGTCAAATCTACAACAAAGGATATCTTTGACACTTTGTTTTTGTGTTTAATCAAGTTGCCATGGCCACAGAAGCTGCTCGCGAAATTCGTTACTTACAAACATGTAAGTTCATGCATACAAGGTATGAACTTATTCATGTATGAACATAGTAATTTCTTCATGATCCACATCTGAGTTAATTTGTTCACAAATGAACGACCTTTGGTCTGATTGTTTTACATTGGTTCTCAATTTCAATATCTCCGAGTTTTTCATCCAATGAAATGCTTCCATCTTGGATATGTTATCGATAGCAAAAATAAAGCTAATAGCAACATACATTCTTGCAGCTCATTCAGTTACTGGAATACTCAGATAATGTTATCTACCCCAGCGATATGATATTTATGATAACCACTAGGCAGCTTTCATCTCTGGCAGAGTATACCGTCATGTTGCATATTTAATACATTAGTGCCCGATTTCACCAACAGATGTTAAAATCGACGTAACAATTGTAAGAGCGCTAACAAAGCTGTTAAATTTCTTGAAAATGTTTCTGAAAATGTTAACAAACACTTGTTAACGCCAAGAAACTTGTGAATATTACAGCTATAGAACGCTATGGATGAGTCCTGCTATTTTCTGAACGTACTGAGGTCCGCTTTTATTTTCATTTTCGTCTGCACACAGCTAAAAAAATAGCAGATAAATATAATCGTAGACAAAAGCCGTGAAACAAATTTCTCATCGGCGGAGAAAGAATCGTTGTTTGAATTGGTGACGAAGTATAAGAATATTGTGGAAAATAGGAAAAATGCGGCGAATGTAAAAGAGTAAGATGTCACGTGGGAAAAAATTGGAAACGAATGTATGTGTTATTACTAGAACAACGAAACTTCTTCAGTAATACGTAAATTTAAAACGAGGTGCGAAGAAGTACAGGTGACGAGTGACTTGAACGTTTCAAGACGGAAGGTGGACAGTGTATTATCTACATAATTCAGTGAATCATAAAATCGCAAAGTTATTTATACATGAAGCAAAGGCGAGATCGGCATATTCCTTTCCATGCATGTTCTAACTCAGTATTACGTAAATGTAAAACGAAGGACGAAGGACAAGTGACGAGTGACTCGAACGTTTCAAGACGGGAGGTGGACAGTGTATTATCCACATAATTCAGTGAATTATAAAATCGCAAAGTTATTTATACATGAAGCAAAGGCGAGATCGGCATATTCCTTTCGATGCATGTTCTAACTCAGTATTACGTAAATGTAAAACGAAGGACGAAGGACAAGTGACGAGTGACTCGAACGTTTCAAGACGGGAGGTGGACAGTGTATTATCCACATAATTCAGTGAATTATAAAATCGCAAAGTTATTAATACTTGAGGCAAAGTCGACATCGTCATATTCCTTTCGATGCATGTTCCAACCTCTTTTGCACTTCCGCAGTAACCTTCATAGCAACTTGTTTGGGCAGTCTATACCTTCGTAAAAAATGTTCTTGTGATAGCTCCTCAAAATAATTTCTCCTCATAGGCCGTCCTCTGTTACGAATGTCACTTACACCGTCTTAAATAGAGCAAATCGGCAACAGCTGCGTTCACGCCCGCCATATTGACTATTTACAATTGTTTATGACTTAACATCAGCAATTTGACTTGTTAGTTTAACAAGAGATTTAACCCGAGTGTTAAGCTAACACTTGTTGGTGAAATGCAACTTTTGTTATAACTATTGTTAAACTCGTGTTAAGTTTTAACATATGTTGGTGAAATCGAGCATAGGAGTTTAGGCTGCGAAACTACTTCTGCAACTTGCCAATTATGTAGGTATCTTTCTTATAAATTGCGTTTGCATATGATATCAAAACATCGTCCTTTTCAAGTGAAAGGAGACTGACTAAAAATTACTATGATGATGCCTTATGCAGTATTATTAATAATATTTTCCAAATTTAGACATTTGTTATACCTTCGGACTGTCCCAAATGAACTGAACTGCGGCGGGCCCTTAAACCATGCACGCTGCACGGACATCCATGACAGTTTCTGAGTGAATACTTAAATGACATTTTACGACTGGCATAGTCTGCCGCTTTTACTATGAATCCTGCATTAATTCACACAAAGAACAGAGTTAAACCCAGTTCTTTTAGTGGAAATTTTGCCCATCTAGTTGGAACTCTAGTGTAGCTTACGTGTTCTCTAGCCATGGACTTCTTTCTTGATAAATATATATGATTTTGATTTTCGCAGTTTCAGCACATTTTTCTGTTAATGGAATTAGCTTGCATATGTGACCTTTTCTCACAAATTATTGAGGACAGCTCAATTAAATTGTGTCATTATAAAAACATTCTCTGTGTTTTGTTGTAGATTTACTTTGATATAATAACAGGTATTTTTAAAAACAAATTTGCTTAGTTTTTATCAAAAGATGGTAGAACTGACAAGGGAGTTAACAATATGTTCATATCTGTATTCGCCTGAGGCTCCAGAAGCTGAAGAGTGCCGCATGCAACCACTTGCAAGTAGCACCTCGTGAGCTCTATACCGGCGCTGCTTGCGTATGTCATGTGTAAGACCACTGCCCGCAGGGGTAAACAATCCTTCCCGTACAGGGCTGTCATGTACATATGTTCCTGCGTATTCTGGACCCATTTTCAGGTATAGTCGCGCTGCTGGAGCGGTTACCATGGATTTATATTTGTTAACATAAACCTCTCAGATAACGCACTGATTATTCTTGTAAGAAAAAGTGGCAGTTCTCGGATCTGTACTAAGCACCAATGAACGCATCACTTCAGCCAATGGAATTCGCAGAAATCACAAATGGCAGATGTATGTTTACTCCACGTGGAGTAATCACTGCGTTATCTGAGAGATATCTATATCAAAGATAAATCCATGGTAACGGATCAAACAGCACGACAATACTTCTAGCTATTACTCCGCAACCGATTTTTGGCACCCAGGCCCCACAGAGAGTACAGATGACGTTTTCAAACTCTCCAGCGAATACAGGTATGAGCATAGCGATAGTTCCCCTGCAAAAAAAAAAAAAAAAAAAAAAAAAATATCTCTAATAAATATATTGCCTAAAAATAGATCAGGAAGGTATGCATTTGTCTGATATCATAGTGTTTCTGTAATATTGAGTCATGAAATTAGTAAGTTTAACAATAGTGTGATGATGCTTTAAAATCCTCTGAGCTACAAATGTCAAAGAAACGTAGGTAAATTAGAATTGACAAGTCCCTTAAGGTGAGAAGGTACTGCCTATCTCCACAATGCTATTTCCATGATATTTGGATGCACTTTAATAAGAAATTATTATTGATATGTACATGAAAATTTTCAGGCATGCTCCTATAACCATTATCTTTAATAATATCTATTATTATTTCAAAATTTTGTACTGATAATTTGTTATAATTTTTTAGGTTTTGTAAGAAAAAGGTACTGAAATTTCAGAAAATTTTATTTTTTTAAACAAGTATTATGACTCTCAAAGAAAAATCCCTTCTTATTAATATTATTATTCCTATGAGTCTGCTTAACACACACAAAAATCATATGTTTTGGTTGATTCGTTTTTTAAAGAAGTGTACCGAACCTGAAAAATGTGAAACTGGAAAAAAAACAGCTTTAAAGTTGTTTTTTTTTTTTTTTTTTTTTTTTTGGGCCTTCGGTAAAGTCCCATATGGCCATCGTAGGGAAAAATAAGAAAAATAATGAAAGGAAGGTTAAGAGGATGGGAGGAGACTAGATCTGTAGATCACTTTCTTTAAGAAATTGTAGAAGAGCTTGGTATACAGGTTTGTGGCATAACTGTAATATGGTGTTGACGCTAGCGGGAAAAGGAACAGACTGCTGAAGTAGGCGGCGGAGGAGGGAAGAACGGTGGGCTCGGTAGCGAGAGCAACTGAACAGTAGATGATTGAGGTCAGCGGTTTCGCCTGGGTCATCAGGACATACAGGGGAATCGATGAGACGTAGTCGGTGTAGATGCGCAGGATAACATCCATGTCCAAGTCGCATTCTAATGATGGAGGTGAGATGTCGACGTGCAATCCTGAAGCTGGAGAACCAAGGGGTCGTGGATAGATGCGTCTGAATGGTGGCGTGGTGTTTGCCTTTGATGGACTGCGAACGAATCCAGGCGTCATTCCAGCGACAATAGGCGTCACGATGAAGGACCGGGAAGAAATCCGTGTAGGGCAGTTGGAGGCCTTGAAAGGTGCCTTGGGTGAGTCCCTCTTTTGCCAGGCAATCGGCGACATGCCCTTTGATCCAAAGGAAGTGAATTTGATGTCCAGCTATGGTAGCGTTGTTCACCAACGTCAGTATCTCGTAAAGATAACAGTGCATATCTCTCGTCCAGCGGGGAGATGAGAGTCTCTGCAGCACACTCTGCGCATCGGTTAAGATCAGCAGTTTGGGGAAGCGCTGAGAAATCCCATATTGCAAAGCGCCACGAATGGCCAGAACCTCCGCAGTGTAGCTGGAAGCCTCCATAGGTAGGCGGTATCGAGCCAGGGCATTAGTAGAAGGACAGACGTATGCGTAACCTACTCCATCAGCAGATTTAGAACCGTCGGTGTAAATCGTGGTGAAATCTGGCCATGTAATCTGCTAGAAATGAGAGAGGTCGACGTTCACGTCAGGGCACCGAATGATGTGATCAGGAAGATAATGCACCGAAACATTCAAGAAGTGTAAGTCATATGGATATTGAAACCCCGGAAGAGAGGGACTTTTCAAAATTAATGGAAAAGCGTGGTATAGAGACCGAAAATCCAGTAAGAGTAAGGGCAATCGTCGTACAGCTGGAAAATCCGCGTTGAGATAATTAGCAGCAAGATACTGCAACGTCCGCAATACTGGGTGGGCGTGCACGGAGAAAACTCGCAATAGAAAGCGCTGGGTTAAGAGCTGTCGTCGGATCTCCAATGGTGGTTCTGAGGCCTCAACCAAAAGTGCATTCGTCGGTGTGGAAAGCATAGCACCCAGGCAAAATCTAAGAGCACGGTACTGAGCAATATCCAACTTGCGCAAGACCGATGTGGAAGCAGAGCCAAAGAAGATACAGCCATAGTCCAGCACCGACCGAATTAGGGAACGATATAGCAGAAGTAATATGGAAGCGTCCCCACCCCACCATGAATGAGCGATACTGCGTAGAACATTAAGAGTTGCACCAATCTTGGAGATGAGATGCTGGATGTGACGACTCCATGAAAGGCGACTATCCAAATAGATACCCAAAAATTTTGCGGATGATGCAAGGGTAAAAGTAGAAGGTCCCAAGCGGATAACGCCATCAGGAAATGTCCGTCGTTTCCTAGTAAACACTACGACTGTAGACTTGGAAGGTGAAAGATGTAATCCGTGTTCAGAGGCCCAGGTTAATAAATCGGTGGCTGCATCACTAAGCCACAGACGAGTAATCCAAAAACTAGGGGACCGAGCGTACAAACAGATATCATCAGCGTACTGGAGAACTCGAATATGAGGACTAAATAGAGAGTCTAAATCCGACGTATAAAGTGCATAAAGAAGGGGACTCAAAATCGCTCCCTGGGGCAATCCTCGAACTACTATTCTAGGGCCGAAGAAGGAGTTATCAGGAGAACGGATATAGATG